>QNQO01004499.1:0-24685 GCA_003290165.1 Berberis thunbergii | reverse complement strand
TGCTAGTGATGACAGTAATGAAGTCGACTCGGAATCTGAGTTGGGTCACAGGCAGTAAGCAGTGATTTGGACTTAGGGGTTGTGTCAGAAGGAGAGAAGAATAAGAAGAGGAATACAAAAGTTAGGTTGACGTTCCCCCCGGGTACGCGTCGTATGGAGAGGCCGAGTGACTCTATTGTCCAAACTAAAATGATTGATAATATTATGTTTTGGAATGCTCGAAGAGTTGGGAATAGAGCTACGAGAAATAGACTTAAAATTTTGGTAAAAGAGTACAAAGTGCGAATTATTATGATTGCAGAACCCATGATTGAAGCCAGTCGTTTCTCGGAGGTTGGTAACAAAATTAAGTTGACAGGATTTACATCTAATGAAGCAGAGGGCGGGAAGATCTGGATCTTTGGGATCCCGAGCTAGCAGTATCGGTGCTGAAAATCTCAGAACAGTGTAATCATTGTCAGGTAACTTTCCCAAATGTTCATTCCTTTTTTTTATTACTTTCATATATGCTAAATGCACAGTGGATGAGAGAAGGGAGTTATGGGCGAAGATGGATTTTCTGGCGTCTCAGTACGTTGGTCCATGGATGGTGGGTGGTGATTTCAATGTTGTTCTTAGTGAACAAGATAAACTAGGAGGAAACACTCCATCTTTAGCTAGTAGGTCTGACTTTTTAGATTGTATTGAACATTGTGGACTAGTTGATTGCGATTTTGCTGGTCCAAAGTATATTTGGTGTAACAATAGGCGTGGTGGGGAGCATATCTAAGCAAGGATTGATAAGTATTTGTGAACTCTTTATGGTTAGATCAGTTGCCTAATACAAGGGTGGAACATCTTCACCGCACTTTCTCTGATCACGCGCCACTTTTGGTCTCCCATGCCTGTACAGTCTATATCAAATTCTCTCCGTTCAGGTTCCTGAATAGTGGAGTACTCATCCGATCATTTGAGTCTTTAGTGAAAGAGGTTTGGGGTTCAAAGATAGGAGATATGAGGGCGCTTGATATGGTGGATTTCAAATTAAAATCACTCTGTCGGGCATTTATTAAATGGAAATAGAGAAGTGTTTGGAAATGATTTTTCGTAGACTTAGGGCTTTGGAAGATGAAATGAGCCAATGGGAGAATGCGCTTATCTCGGGATTGGAATCGACTGTTAGTAATGGTGTTAATATGGTTGCAAAATGGGATGTTAATGCGTGCTGTATTTTGAGCAGATGTTAGGCCTGAGTACAGGTTGGCCCTTAAGCAGGAAGGAACAGTTCTGGATGCAAAAATCATGGAGAAAGATTTCAGGGAAGGGACGCATGCACCAAATATTTTTTGGTTTCGGTCAAAGCTAAGCAAAAAGATCTATTTCCTCTATTACCTTGCAGTGTGGGAATGGAGATATCTGACTCCGGGGAGATGATACGAGAAGCCAATGTTTATTCAAGCAACTCCTCTCTTCAGAGGTTGTTATGCATATGAATAGTGGACTTAATGGACTGTAATTCCGTTGGTTATTTCGGGTGTGGTATGTGATCAAATACTTAAGAGTCTGTCACTGGAAGAAGTGAAACAAACAACCTTTGACATTTCGACAAATAATGCCCCGGGTCCAAATGGGTTTACTGCTGGATTCTATCAGTCTTGTTGGGAGATTGTTGGTACGTATTGATATCTGGAAAGCGGTCCATTCAATTCTTTGAGGGGAGGTTCTCCCTTCAGCCTTCACGGCTAACTTATTGCATTGATCCCTAAGGTGGACTCGCCAGGTTCTTTCTTTGACTTCCGTCCTATTAGTCTTTGCAATGTCATTTATAAAAATATTCAATAAATTACTTTGCAATAGACTGGCTTTACTATTATCAGATATGATAGCCCAAGAACATGGGGCTTTTGTTAGGGGCGGGTCTATTGTGAAAAATATTGGTTTAGCACAGAAAATGGTGCATGATATTAATAAAAAGGTTACAGGTGGCCGTTCCTTTTTTCTGTTATCAAAAGACTCGGATTCTCGACTAGAGTATGTCACTTGTCTCCAATTGTATTGCTAGTTGTGGATTTTCGGTACTGTTGCAAGGAGTCTATAATGGATATTTTAAATCTTCAGGGGCTAAGGCAGGGTGACCCGCTTTCCCCATTGTTATTTTGTCATAGCCTCGAAGGTTCTTAACAGAGGATTGCAGGCCCCTTTTGATAGAGGTTGAATATTTGCTAATTATTACACGCCTGGACATTGTCGGCCTATTACACATCTTTGTATGCAGATGGCACTCTTGTTTTTCTCAATGGGAGAAATGCCTTACTGGTTGCATGAAGTTTTTGGAAAGATATGATAAATCTTGGGACAAAAAATTAATGCAGATAAAAGTTCTTTTATGGTTGAGGAAAAAGCTGAGGTGGAACTAGTGGTGGCAGTTAGAACTTGTACTGATTTCGAGTTCACATGTTCGCCGGTGAAATATTTGGGAGTCCCAATTTAATAAGGGGAGATGTAAGAGTGATCTATTTTGATGAGTTGGTCAGTAAAATCCAAAAAACGAATTAGTGGTTAGAAAGCGAAACTTTTATCTCCTGGTGGGAGATTGATTTTGATCAGACATGTTGTGAGTTCTATTCCAGTTTATACACTTAGCGCCATGTGTGTCCCTCAGCAAGTTATTTCTAGAATTCATAAGTTATTGGTTGATTTCTTTTGGGGAGATTGTGATGGCAGATTGAAGAAAAAATGGATTTCTTGGAATAATATTTGTCTTCCAAAGGCAGAAGGTGGCATTGGGGTTAGGAACCTTGTTACAGTTTCTGTAGTTTTTCGCATGAAAGCCCTTTGGAACATGCTTAATTCTGATTCGTTGTGGGTGAGGTTCATGAGAGGTAATATTGGAAGGAGGATGTCCCTTTGGTTTATCAGGAGGTGAAAATAGTGCTCGCCTGAAGGAGATCATGAAGTTAAAATAGGTCTTTGTGGGTAATAGTAATTTGGCGGATTGGTAGTGGGAATTCGAGTTTTTTTGCGGCAAACTAGAATTTAACAACTGTTTTCTTGATAACGAGTGTCTTGGAGGTACAAGATAGGTGGCCTACAACTGCGGAGGTTCGTAACGGGGATTTCGAATTGGTCTCACCAGAGTTCAGAGACTTGGCGAGAACATTGTTTAATGACAGAATCAAGGGTAGTGAACAGGAAAAGGATCACTGTATTTGGACCCCAGATGCGGATGGTCCTTTTTAGTTCTCGTTCGGCGTACGAGCTTCTCTACGATAAGAAGGGTAAATCCATGGTGTTTGACAAGATATGGTGGTCAATTCTGCCGTCTAAACCTCGATTTTCGTTTGGAAAGCTTTTATTAAGAGGTGTTCCAGTGGATGGGGAACTCTATAGGTGTGGGATTAGTTTAGAATCGAGATGCTATTGTTGTGATTGACCGAGTATGGAAACATTGAATCATCTTTTTCTTGAGGGTCGCCTGGCTAAAGGGGTTTGGAGACATTTTGAGGCGATCTTTGATATCTATGTTAGAAGGCCGACATAAATTACTACCATTTTGGTTGTTTGGTTTAGGAAAGCAAATATGAATTCTCAAGTGGGACTACTTTATTTTTAATGCCAATGTTCAATCATCTGGGAGATTTGGAAACAACGTTGTCGGGGGTGTTTGATAATAGAAAGCCGAGTATGTTGACAATAATTTTGCTAGTAAGGAAGAGTCTTTGCCGGCTAATTCCTTCTCCGTTCCAAGCGGGTGAGTGCGAACAAGAATCCCTTGATCTCCCTTGGTCTTCTTACCGCCCGCTTATTAAGAAGCGCAATAGAATAGTGTACTGGAATTTTCCACAGGGGGATTTCGTGGCACTTAATGTAGATGGTTCTTCAAGGAAGAATAAAGCGACTTCTGGTATCATTATCAGAAACAGTTTGGGCATTTGTCTAGTGGCTACGCAAGTTGTTTTGGGCGAAGGTTCAAATAATTTTGCGGAGGTTCGGGCAGTCATTGAGGGCCTTCTATTGTGTATCAGGTTACAGTTTGCAAAAGTTTCTCTTCAAATGAATTCTAAAATTGTGCGACTTCAAAATTCCATGGTTCGTGGAAAACGCATGGAGTGAGATAAAGGATTTGATTTCGAATATGGAGATTAGTTGTTTGCATATTTTCAGGGAAGCTAATGCGGTAGCGGATGCACTTGCGGATAGAACTCATAGAGAGGGCGTTAGTCGAGAATACGGAGTCATTGATCTTCCATCAAGGATTGTCGGTCTGGTGCACTTAGACAAAATGCGTACTCCTTATGTTCGGCATGCAAATTGATTTGGTCATGGCGGGTTCTGTTGATTTTTTGTTGTCAATGCATGGTTGTTGGAGTAGGGGTGCACTTTCCATCAGAGGTTATTTTGGACTGTGTTGCGATTTTGTGAGTGGTTTTGGTTGCTACTACGCAATGTGCTATGGTATGCTGTGGTTTGTGGCTAGCAACGAGTTTGTGGCCACAAGCTAGTCAAATGTGTAGCTGGTCGGGCTGTAGAGTTGCTGCTCTGGCCGAGCGCAAAACAGAGTTACACACTCTATTTTCTGACTGGTGCTTGGATGGTCTGACGGTCTGGAATTGGTTGCGATGCTGCTATTGTCATGCAGGTTGCGAGCCTTTCCATTAAGGAATCAGGTTGCTGTTCCTTTGCAGGTTCTCAAGCAGTGGAGTTGGGTTTTTCAGGTGGCAGCGTCTTGGATGAATGCTGCTAGGCATGCTATGTTATTGCGGTGTCATGCTGTGTATGTGGTTGGACGGCAGCAAGGATGGGACGCTGGAGCAGCTGGACATGGGAAATTTGGCGGCAGCGTCTTGCAATTGGACACTGGAGCAACTATTTGTTTTGGTGAGTTAAGCCTTTGTGGTTGTGTGGACTCTTGTTCAGTGCTTGCAAAAGGTTTTTGGATTGATGCTTGGAGTGTGATTGTAAGCTCTTTCCTTTTCTTTGTTTTTAGGCCTTATTGATTAAGGCATTTGTTTGCTTACTTATTGACTTGTTTATGCGGCCTACTCCTTTTGAAAAGGATTATGCTTGGTTTTTCCTGTTTTATTTGGTTTGGTAAGGGCTAGTCCAATAGTTATTTTTATTTGGGTAAAGTCATAATGTACCTCGAAAGGTGTAAAAAAAAATTGTACAATAAAGGTTTGACATCCCATGTTGCCCCTCCCTCCCACTGGAGATTTATTTTAAAAAAAAAAAGTAGCTTCAAGTGCATGCATTGCACGTGCTCACCGCTTTCCAGTTTAACAAATCATTTAAGCACAGGAACGAAGCTCCAGCTGACTGGCTCCCAACAAACTTCTGAATGGCTTATATTTGGTATCATTAACATGCTTTTAATAATCATACAACAAATAGTTAGATCATTCATATTTCCACAGTCGTTACATAGCTCCTAAGCATGATTATCACAAAGAATTTGCTCCAACAACCAGTTTTGGGATTAAGGCCATGTGTTTTTTTTTTTTTTTTTTTTTTTTTCAAATCTCCACTATGGAGAGTCAGCTATGAGATGTCAGACCTTAATTACTTGTCCTAAAACGGGATATAAAAAACAAAGTAGGAAGAAAAAATGGAAACTGGACAAATATATTAAATCTAGACTGACCAAACCCCTAGATCAAAGTCTGTACTTGCTGTTGCATTTCTTCATTCTAGATGATCTTCAAGGAAAAACCTTGAAGTCTTTGAAGCAATCGTGATCCAGCGTATTTTCTGTTGTCATATTCCTCTTATCAAATCTTTTCATTAATCGTATGTGATCTTTCTTTAAACCTGACAATATTCTTGACCTGATGGTGTTTTCATCTAGATCTTCTTCATTTGAACTGTTTTCATCTAAATTGTTGGTATCGAACTCTTGATCGTTTTCTCTGTTAGCCTGACCAACTAAATCCCTTGAATGACCAGAACTTCCAAAGGTCTCCACTAATGGAACCGGAGTCACCGAAATGGTCTGCTTCGACTGAGACAGAACATTAGGCGCCGAGTCATGTTGTTTAGTCGCCACCAACTTGATATTGCTACTTGAATACCCAACATCCTTCAAATCCGCTATCGATTCAGACCCCAACAAAGCCACCACCACTGTGTCCACTAACAACTGCACCTGTTGATCCACAACCTGTAATTCCTTCTCTACCCCTCCTTGGTTATTCGTCGCGATTGGAGTCCTTTCAGATTCTGGTGACTCTTTGACATTTGCGCTGGAAGTATGTCTCCTTTCCCCACAGTCTCGCCTAGGGGTGGGCATCCCATCTCGCGATCCCGTTCCCGTCCCGTCCCGTCCCGATTTTTTCGGGTCTTAATGGGATTGAATAATTTCATCTCGATCCCGTCCCGTCCCGATCTAGAATGGGATGGGATGGGATGGAGATTTTCAATCCCGCCAATCCCGTCCCGTCCCGAACTAATTTATTAATATTAATTATTTATATTTTTATTTAATTTTTTATTTTAAAATTGTGGATGCCCTTACAAATATACTAATGTATATAACATATTTAATTTTTTAGCATCTCCATAAATATCTTACACATCTCCATGAATATCGCGGTGGAGGATGAATGTTCAAGTTTAACAGATGTGGATGAATTTGTTTGTGAACTTGAAAATATCAGTGTGTTTCCCCACCGGGGTTTGTCAATACACGCTCTCGCGTCCATTTCAGACTCTGTAATGAGTGTGGGCTTGTCTAACTGTGATGAATCCAATTCTGTTTTTGTTTTTTGTTGACAAGGTGACTGTGATGGCTTCTCCAATGCAATAATGATGCTACTGTTTCTTTCAATAATAATCAGCGAACTCAGGTCTTACTTTTTTGAATCTGTTTATGGTTCATTTCAATATATTGTTTCAAATTACAGGTATATAACTATCCAAATTACAGGTAATGAGTGTGGGCTTTGTATCCAAATTACAGGTATATAACTATATATTGTTTCAAATTTTTTGGATGCCGCTGATCCCGTCCCGTCCCGATCCCGTATGAACGGGATGGGATAGGGATGGGTATATCTCGTCCCATCCCGTCCCGTGCCCACCCCTAGTCTCGCCTGTCCAGTTTTGGCGTCCCCTGTTCTTGTCGATTATCCATTTCCACGATCTCCAAAGAATCTTCTACTTGTAGGTTTTCAACATCCTGGCTATCTCGTAGAGGAGTAACCACCATATTCGCATTTCTACCAAGCTCGGGATCCATCTTGAGTAAGCCAGCAACTTCAAAATTTTCGATGTTCGTTGCTTCAATTCGCTACAACCAAATTGGCATTTTTGTAACAACTCTCAAAACAATATCACTTTTGAGATGTTACAATTCACCAAATAATTTCAAGTCAAAACTAAATTTAGTCAAAAAAATTATACAATAAGTTGAATCACCATGAATAGTATTACTTTTATGACCATACTCTTCATGGTGATATAATTATTGGATCATTTTGTTTGTGAAAATGTGTAAAATTGTTAGGTGGATTGTTACACTTCAAAAGTGATACTGTTTTTGAGGTTGTTACAAAAATGCCAATTTGGTGTAGTGATTACCACAACGTCAACCAACGACTCGCAACCTTGTTCTTTACCGCTGCAATGTGTACCCCTGAATTATGGCCATGCATTCTACCATTACCAGAATTGTGACCACCAATATTAGCCCGACTACGACCATCCTTGCTAGCCCGACAACGAGCCCCACCTTGAGCCCCACTATGAGAATCATCGTGAGCATCATGACCTGCACTATGGACAGCACCTTGATCACCTCCTTGGACACTCCCTGTTTTGGAAGAAACAAATTTCACGCTCCCTGTTTTGGAAGAAGCAGAGTTCACGCTCCCTGTTTTGGACGAAACAGAGTGCAAACACTCTGTTTCATTCATTATTGGTTCGGTTATAGGCACTGCATTGTCGCCATTGCGATGCACTGAGCCAGGGCGCACAACCTTTGTAATTTCACCATTGTCCATCCCTGAAACAGCACAAAGTTGAACTGCTTCTTCACCCTCCTTACTCCCTGCAACAGAGTAAAACATCTCCTTGTGATCCCTTGCTCGAGTCCTCTTGCTTCCCAAGTACCTTTTCAATCTCTGTTACTGTATACCCCGTCTCACGAAGACCTTCCTCTGTTGTTTCGTGAACTACCACGTCTAACTCGTTCACATCTTCCTTACTAGCAACTTGACAATTCATATTATTAGTCTCACCTTCCAATATATTCTTCATAAGTACCTCATATTTATTTGCCAAAACAATTTTCCGCAAAATCTTTGCCCTCCGGCTTCTCATCACTACCTCCTTCCTTGATTTCAACTCCTTAACTATTCTTTGCATCACTCGTACCAATCTCTGGTTTTGTATCTTTCTGTTTATTGGCCACTGGGACATATTGTTGTTGACAGGCTTGACTTCCACCTTAAGTATCTCAACCTTCTCATCTTTTGCCAATGGATTTAGTTTCCCAATGCAACCTAACTTTTTCCTACATATAGTGCCTCCTGATGTCCTAACAGAGAACAATAATCACAATATTTGAAACCCGGGTATACTATTTGCTACTAGAAGCCCCTATTGTTAGCTTTATCTATTCAAATTTTATTGGGAAGTTCTCCGCCAGGCTCATCTCCACACAGACACGAGCTGCACCCGAACGTGATAGACATCGAGTATAATCATCCATACGCAAAAACACAAAATTTTTTTACAATAGCTTTCAAAAGAAGAGCATGGAATAGATGCAGAGGCAAGTTTGGCAATTCTACCCACAATGGAACCGAAATCGGATCCGCTTTCAAACTGAATCCGTCATGCCAGCGAAAAGCTTTGAATCGAACTCCGCGAATCAAGAAAGAATCCCTCGAAAGTACTTTCTTTGCTTCCGCCTCAGATTGAAGATGGACTAGAACATGACGTTGATCGAGCAATCCTAGCTAGAAGTCTCCTAGAATACCCCATGTTCTATGAATAGAATCCCGAATATCTTTCAAGGATGGCCTATAGCTGGAGAACTTTAACACCATTACGTGTTTTTCCATGAAAGCTTCCCCATGTACTTCAGATACCGTACGCCCAATGGCCGGCGCTCCTTTTTTCGGTTAACTATTCTTTAAAATCATGATATGGACCTAAGTATACTTCTACCTGATGCTTGAAAGCCTTCTTAAGATATGGGACCTAAGTAATACTAATGAATCACTTCTTCAAGTTCCCCAACACAATCGACATTTTCGCCATAATATAAGGATCTACTTCTTTATCTTCTCTTCCTAAACTTCTCTTACCAGAAAAATCACTTCCATATTTGCATAACTCAAATTTCCCACTAAATGCAAGGGCTCTAGTAGCAAAATGGATTATCCAATTTTAATGCCCACACCAAAGGCGAGCAGGGTTTTAATTGGATCCCAAATTATTTAACGCCTCCAGTAGGTTTTGAACCTTGGAATTATGATACCATCCATGACAAGTTTAGCAACTGAGTTAGTACCCCATTGACCATATCATTGTTATGAGTTCCTTTGAAGAAAAATCTATTATACTTTCAGATTTACCAAATCAGTTTGATTGAACCACATGACGAGGAGGATTGGCACAACCCAACCACATGACGAGGAGGATTGGCACAAGACCACAACATGAATTTGGGACTTGGGTACAGGAAAGTCACTAATGGAGTGGCTTCCCTTTATTACTTTTGTTGGGTTGGTTTGAGAGAGGGGCTCTGCTAGGGTTGGGAACCAACCACCGCCGCGACGAGGGCTCTGCTAGGGTTGGAAACCCTTCTTCACCTTCACGAGACCGACCGGCCTGTGACGGCTTGAAGCCGCTCGCGATTTGCGAACGAGTTCTGAGGAGCAGCCGCCGCCACCATCCAGACTGCGAGATCGACCGACCGCGTTTCTTCAAGGACGCGAGATCGATCGGCTTCAAGGCCGGCAAGAACCTGAACAGCCGCTGCGAGGGGAAACAATCGTTGCCATTCAGGCATTTCAAGGCCGCGAGACCGGCCGCCTATTTTGCCTCTTCCTGGAGATCGACCGACCGCCGCTCACGGTCGTGCGACAGACCGGCTATCACCTTCTTTCACCGTTCTCTCTGCCTGGCCGCCGGCTTTGGCGACGGGAGACAGGTACGGGGTGATCCGACAGGACAACAGCCATCCGCTAGCCGGACTGACATCTGGATGTGATGTGCACGACCCCAGTCTCCACCCCTCCCCCCACGGGACCGGGTCATGGGGATTCTAGGCCCTCTTTCGCTCAGATTTTGGGAAAATTTTTGGTGGCTGACATTGTGGAGACTCCGATTGAAGGCACTAGATTCCGTAAAGAGGGAGCTCCCGCAATTGGCATTACGGCAACAGATGAGTTCCGTGGGGAGGCGTTTATGGAAAAACATGTGATCGTTTTAAAATTCTCTAGTTACCGCCCAACATTGGAAGACATCCGAGATTCGATTCACAGAACTTGGGGAATTCTGGGAGATTTTTCGCTCGGCTTACTCAATCAACGGCATGTGTTAGTTCGTCTTCAATCGGAGGAGGAAGCAAAGAAAGTTTTGTCGCGAGATTCTTTTTTGATTCGTGGCGTTCGTTTCAAAGCATTTCGTTGGCATGATGGCTTTAGTCTGAAGGAGGATCCGATATCGGTGCCACTGTGGGTAGAGTTGCCTAACTTACCTTTACATCTTTTTCATCCCCCTATTTTAAAAGCAATTGTCAATTCTTTTGGTGTTTTTTTTTAGAATGGATGATCATACTAGATGTTTATCGCGCCCGGGCTTTGCCCGCGTGTGTGTTGAGATGACTTTGGCGGACAAATTACCAAACAAAGTATGGATTGATAGGGCCAATAATAGAGGTTTCTGGCAGAAGCTTGAGTACCCAGGTTTCAAATATTGTGACTTTTGTTCCTTGCTCGGGCATCAGGAAAGTGTTTGTCGCAAGAAGCTAGGCATTAAGGGCGGTGGCCGGGTTTCAGAACTAGGTAATGTTGAGAAGGTAGCCAAATCAAAGACCGAAAGTAACAATACCAGGCAACAATATGTTCTAGTGATCAGAAAAGGAAATTCTTCGAACTCGGAAGTGGGTGTGAGTGGAACAAAAAATAACAAAGGCGAGGAGATTTCGGACTGAGTCGGGGATAGAAAGCAGGTGGCCATTGACCCGGTTAAGGTGGGTTTGTCCAACACATTTGAGGCATTGATGGAGAATATTGAGCAAGATGAAGGTCCTCCAGCGGAATTACAAATAGCGGGTCACAAATTAGAGCATGCTAAAACCGGGGTCCAGCATGAGTCTACGGAGGAGTGCCTACTAGAGGCGAGGTATACAACTTCAGAAATTGATAATGTTCTTGGACAACAACAAAAGTTACCCCTACACGAAGATGAGATAAATCAGGAAACAAAGGACAATCCTTCTATTCAAAGTGCAGCGTCGCCAACTGTGACGAATGATTTCACATGTGAAACTCAGATTGGGCAGACTGTTTCAGAGTCGCAGAAGCCAGTGCTCTACCCTTCAAGAGGGGCCGTGATTTCTCCTCAGCCAGCGATCTGCCTCAAGCCAGAGGCCATGGTCTCGCCCAAGCCAGCGCCATGCACCAAGGCCGTGGACGTGGCCTGTGCCATTGCCGCGCCATGCACCACACCAGAGAACATAGTCTCGCCTCAGCCAGCACCCCACACCAAGGCAGTGGAAGTGGCCTCGCCCCAGCATACGCCCTGTACCAAGACAGGGGTCGAGGCTTCGCCTGAGCCAGCGCCCTGCAACCCATTTATCAGTGCTACTAGCACAGAGCTAGGGGATGCTATACAGAGTCAGCAAGTGCAGGAATTCTCGGATGATGATTTGCAGTCTCTGCTCAGGTTAAAGGGACATTTTGACAAATATGCTATCAAAACTTCCCTGGATTATAAAAGAGTCGGAGACAATTTGAATCAGGCTATATCTTTGTTCAGAGAAAATAGGTTACTTCGACCGCCGCCATTTGACCTCAGTACACTCGAAAGTTCTAGTGAGGATAGTGATGACGTCAACTCAGAATCTGAGCTTGATCCACAGGTAGCGATCAGTGATTTGGCTTTAGGGGCTATGTCAGACGGAAAGATGAATAAGAGGCGTCACACCAAAGATATCAGCATTTGTCCCCGAAAATCCAATAGAACTAGGACAGTAACCAAAAGGTACAAAGACTGATTTTGTCTAGGCTTGTATTGGTGAATCTTATCTTTTGTGAGGCTTTGTTTCGGCTTTTTAGTTAACCCTATTGGGTCAGTCATGTAGCCTTCGGGCGTGGTTTTTTATATGAATAAAATGGATGTTCTTAAAAAATAAAAAATAAAAAAAAAATAAGGAGAATATAATCGTTCGTATAAGCATCAAGCCATCAATATATATATTATTATCTAATATATATAAAATGGATGTTCTAGGCGTTGACATGTATATCGACAAAGTTTTCCAGTCAATATATGTTTGATTAAATTTCATGTATATATATATATATTATCTAAGATACTTTGTGGACAATCAAGCCGACCACTATGATTGAAATAATAAACTATACAAGTCAATGGAGGTTTTATAATACAAAGTTAAATGGATATGGTTGTGTATATACAACCATCTTATGATCATTGCGCATATGTTGATGGATACTCACTAAACAAAGATGGTTAGAGTTCTGGATGTTAATTATGGTAGCAGAGGTAGTGTTGATGCTGCAGGATTGCCAATTTATGGGGTTTTGTTATTGTTTTGCATGATTGTTCTTTCGGTCTTGATTCTGTCCATGGTTATCTTCGCTTGTGGGGATGATCCTGATAAACCTCGGAGAAGAAGCAGGCATGGGGGACGGGGAGTTTTCTTCACTATCACTGGAGATGGTGGTAGCGATTGTGGTGGCAGTGGTGGTGGTGGCGGCAGCGGTGGATGCGGTGCTGGAGGAAGTGGCGGTGGTTAAATTAGTCAGCTTGCTGCATATAACATCATGCATTATGTGTTGTAGGTAGGAGTTCGTCTGTTGATCACTGATTTTTTGTAGGACTTGGGATGTACTTATCCATGATATATATTGATTTGTCCCAATTTATTCTATCAGTACAAAATAGTTGCAAATCAAAAGTTTGATTAAATCGCATAGGATCTCTATACCAGTCAAGATATATATCCATTTGCAACTTTTCAAAAAAGAAAAACTAACTAAAATCCTGTGTATTGTAGCGACATTTCACTTTCATTACTACATGTCAAAGCAAGTTTTCTGTTGCTTCATCAGCTTCATGGAAATTGTATGGTTACTTTCATCTTATCATTATTGACTTCAAAGAAAATACTTATCAAATGAAAGTTCTTCAGATGTGCACAGCATATTGATCTATATTAGTATCATACAGTTTAACCTTTGCTTTCTCAAAACACGCATTCAGTTCGTAAAAATGGCAAGAGTTCTCGAAATCATTGGCAGCGGAGCGCACGATGGTGGTGGAGCTGGATTTTCAATTTCAGGGGGATTGTTATTGTTTTGTATGATTGTTGTGTCCATCTCCATTATCTCCACGGTCATCTTTGCTTGTGGTGATCATGGCTCTGATAGTCCTAGTCGTCATGGGGGTGCTTTCTACGCTACTGGAGCTGCTGGAGTTGGTGCAGCTGCTGCTGGTGGAGCTTGCGGTGGTAGTGGTGGTGGTGGGGGTTGTGGAGGGGGTGGTGGAGGTGGAGGTGGGGGTTGTGGCGGCGGTGGAGGTGGAGGTTGTTAAGATAATATCTCTATCAGTACAAAATAGTTGTAAATCGAACGCTTGATTAAATCGCATAGTGTATATCTCTGTACCCGTCAGGAAGTAAATATGTCAAGATATATCATATATCAATATGCAACTTTTAAAAAAGAATAAAATTAAAGTTCTAACTAAAATCCTCTGTATAGTAGCGACATTTCACTTTCATTACTTCATGTCAAAGCAAGTTTTCTGTCGATCTATGCTTCATCCGCTTCATGGAAATTGTATGGTTACTTTCATCCGATCACTATTGACTGCAAAGAAAATACTTGTCAAATGGAAGTTCATCAGATGTGCACAGCATATTGATCTATATAAGTATCATATAGTTTAGCTTTGCTTTCTCAAAACACGCATTCAGTTCGTAAGGATGGCAAGAGATCTCGAAATGATTGGCAGCGGAGCTCACGATGGTGGTGGAGCTGGATTTTCAATTTCAGGGGGATTGTTATTGTTTTGTATGATTCTTGTGTCCATCTCGATTATCTCCATGGTCATCTTTGCTTGTGGTGATCATGGCTCTGATAGGCCTAGGAAAAAGAGGCGTCATGGGGGAGGTGGTTATGACGGTGGAGGTGGTGGTGGTGGTGGGGGTTGTGGTGATGGTGGTGGAGGTTGTGGCGGCGGCGGGGGTGGGGGTTGTGGTGGTGGTGGTGGAGGTGGGGGTTGTGGCGGCGGTGGTGGAGGTTGCTAAGATAATATATTTGTACATGTACCTTAGGCTTCATTATCTAGTTATGTTTTTAGAGGATATATAATAGAATTTCTTATTTTTCATAATTTTTCTAGTTATTGATTTTATTCGAAATACTATATGAGACCTCTTATTTCTAACATTAAACGCATACTTCTTATATTTCCTTGTTAGCAATGTAAGTATAAATCTAGAGACCTTAATGGTAAGGCCCATCGCTTGGCATCGATTGCCGGCATACTTGGTTGTAATAGTTGTTAGTTAATCTTATTTATAACATATGGCCTGTGACCTTTATCAAAAAAATAAAGATTTTATTTGAAATACTATACCAGACATTGTTGATATGGCTATTAATCCTTGCACCCTAAACACCCCATATGATATCACTCAATCTTTGCTTGTCTATTATATAAACCTTTCCTATGGGGCATTACAATACACATCGAAGGATTCATCAGAAACCAACAATGGCTTCTCTCCATAAGCTCTTCTGTGCCCTCATCATCTTAAACTTAGTTTTGTTATCATCATCATCTTCATCTCCCAGGGAGATGATACCTACAGAATTAATCCAAGAAGTCTGCAACAAATCCTCAAACTACAGTTTCTGTGTCAAAGCGCTCTACAGCGATGAAAGAGCTCCAGAAGCTGATCAATATGTCCTTGCATATATATGTTTTGCTGTAGCATTCAAGAATGTAACAACTCAGTCACAAATTCATGCATTGATTAAAAATGCCACAGGAAGCAATGAGCCAGCACTAAAACAATGTAGGAAAGATTATAAGAAGGCGTATTGGGACATTGTAAGAGCCCATAATGAATTGGATTCCGAATCATTTTCTTCATTGCCTCCCTTGGCTAAGAAAGTTGGCTACCATGCGCTTGATTGTGAAGGAGCTTTCAATGGAACGTCATGCAAGTCTCCATTCCCAGAATAATCATGATTTGAAGAGTATATCCGATATTTGTGGTGTAATTTCAGAACGGTTTATGAATGAATGATGTTTGATTAATAAACTTTGTTAAAAATTTCTTCAATCAATTTAGTCATCCATGTTTTGTATTAATTGCTTTGATGATGGAAAATAGTAGTTTGCTGAGACCTCTAATTAGTCTTCCAGCATGGTTTTTTTTGCCCGGTGATCAATTCACCCTTCGAGGAAATGATGCTAAACGACAATGGGAGGATTGGATCTGGCCTTCAGAGTTCATTTTAGATATCATCGCTGGAACAATTGAGCTCAGGCCTAAGGCCAGACTTATGACAGTTCACTTTTGCCTAAGGCCATTACATCAATTCTCCTTAATTGTATCAATAAACTTTGTGCATTCGTTCACTGTAATACACAATTTGAATAATCGCGACAATCTACATGAGATCAAGCATGAGAAAAAAAAAAAAAAAAAAGCTTAGGTTGCTTGAGAAAATTTTGTAGGTTAACGCCAAATTTATAAAAAATAAAATAAATAAAAATTCTAAGCTGCAGCTTAATTTAAGCTATAAATCTTTCAGCTTTTTCTTGGGTGCATCTAGGTTAACCTTCTATGATTTTAGCAATTTAAAAAGTTTAACAAAGAAACATATAATGAAACAATGATTATAAAAAATAGTGAATTAATTGATAGTTGGTAAAATTGCTGTTGGTTCGCTTGCTGGTCTACTATAGCTAGCTTCTTAGGAAGTCCTTTAGCCACCCCTGGGGTTTGTTGTGGTTTTTTTAAAAATTATCTATATCTACTATAGCTAGCTTCTTAGGACGCGAGATCGATCGGCTTCAAGGCCGGCAAGAACCTGAACAGCCGCCGCGAGGGGAAACAACCGCTGCCATTCAGGCATTTCAAGGCCGCGAGACCGGCCGCCTGTTTTGCCTCTTCTTGGAGATCGACCGACTGCCACTCACGGTCGCGCGACAGACCGGCTATCACCTTCTTTCAACCGTTCTCTCTGCCTGGCCGCCGACTTTGGCGACGGGAGACGGGTACGGGTTGATCCGACAGGACAACAGCAATCCGCTAGCCGGACTGACATCTGGATGTGATGTGCACGACCCCAGTCTCCACCCCTCCCCCCACGGGACCGGGTCATGGGGATTCGAGGCCCTCTTTCGCTCAGATTTTGGGAAAAATTTTGGTGGCTGACGTTGTGGAGACTCCGATTGAAGGCACTAGATTCCGTAAAGAGGGAGCTCCCGCAATTGGCATTACGGCAACAGATGAGTTCCGTGGGGAGGCGTTTATGGAAAAAACATGTGATCGTTTTAAAATTCTCTAGTTACCGCCCAACATTGGAAGACATCCGAGATTCGATTCACAGAACTTGGGGAATTCTGGGAGATTTTTCGCTCGGCTTACTCAATCAACGGCATGTGTTAGTTCGTCTTCAATCGGAGGAGGAAGCAAAGAAAGTTTTGTCGCGGGATTCCTTTTTGATTCGTGGCGTTCGTTTCAAAGCATTTCGTTGGCATGATGGCTTTAGTCTGAAGGAGGATCCGATATCGGTGTCACTGTGGGTAGAGTTGCCTAACTTACCTTTACATCTTTGTCATCCCCCTATTTTAAAAGCAATTGTCAATTCTTTTGGTGTTTTTTGAGAATGGATGATCATACTAGATGTTTATCGCGCCCGGGCTTTGCCCGCGTGTGTGTTGAGATGACTTTGGTGAACAAATTACCAAACAAAGTATGGATTGATAGGGCCAATAATAGAGGTTTCTGGCAGAAGATTGAGTACCCAGGTTTCAAATATTGTGACTTTTGTTCCTTGCTCGGGCATCAGGAAGTGTTTGTCGCAAGAAGCTAGGCATTAAGGGCGGTGGCCGGGTTTCAGAACTAGGTAATGTTGAGAAGGTAGCCAAATCAAAGACCGAAAGTAACAATACCAGGCAACAATATGTTCTAGTGATCAGAAAAGGAAATTCTTCGAACTCGGAAGTGGGTGTGAGTGGAACAAAAAATAACAAAGGCAAGGAGATTTCGGACAGAGTCGGGGATAGAAAGTAGGTGGCCATTGACCCGGTTAAGGTGGGTTTGTCCAACACATTGAGGCATTGATGGAGAATATTGAGCAAGATGAAGGTCCTCCAGCGGAATTACAAATAGCGGGTCACAAATTAGAGCATGCTAAAACCGGGGTCCAGCATGAGTCTACGGAGGAATGCCTACTAGAGGCGAGGTATACAACTTCAGAAATTGATAATGTTCTTGGACAACAACAAAAGTTACCCCTACACGAAGATGAGATAAATCAGGAAACAAAGGACAATCCTTCTATTCAAAGTGCAGCGTCGCCAACTGTGACGAATGATTTCAAATGTGAAACTCAGATTGGGCAGACTGTTTCAGAGTCGCAGAAGCCAGTGCTCTACCCTTCAAGAAGGGCCGTGATTTCTCCTCAGCCAGCGATCTGCCTCAAGCCAGAGGCCATGGTCTCGCCCAAGCCAGCGCCATGCACCAAGGCCGTGGACGTGGCCTGCGCCATTGCCGCGCCATGCACCACACCAGATAACATAGTCTCGCCTCAGCCAGCGCCCCACACCAAGGCAGTGGAAGTGGCCTCGCCCCAGCATACGCCCTGTACCAAGACAGGGGTCGAGGCTTCGCCTCAGCCAGCGCCCTGCAACCCATTTATCGGTGCTACTAGCACAGAGCTAGGGGATGCTATACAGAGTCAGCAAGTGCAGGAATTCTCGGATGATGATTTGCAGTCTCTGCTCAGGTTAAAGGGACATTTTTGACAAATATGCTATCAAAACTTCCCCGGATTATAAAAGAGTCGGAGACAATTTGAATCAGGCTATATCTTTGTTCAGAGAAAATAGGTTACTTCGACCGCCGACATTTGACCTCAGTACACTCGAAAGTTCTAGTGAGGATAGTGATGACGTCAACTCAGAATCTGAGCTTGATCCACAGGTAGCGATCAGTGATTTGGCTTTAGGGGCTATGTCAGACGGAAAGATGAATAAGAGGCGCCACACCAAAGATATCAGCATTTGTCCCCGAAAATCCAATAGAACTAGGACAGTAACCAAAAGGTACAAAGACTGATTTTGTCCAGGCTTGTATTGGTGAATCCTATCTTTTGTGAGGCTTTGTTTCGGCTTTTTAGTTAACCCTATTGGGTCAGTCATGTAGCCTTCGGGCGTGGTTTTTTATATGAATAAAATGGATGTTCTTAAAAAAAAAATAATAAATAAAATAAGGAGAATATAATCGTTCGTATAAGCATCAAGCCATCAATACTGTTTGATTGCCACAAATTTACTTGAGAAGAATTTCATTCTTGTTATCTCAATTAATCCACACATGTTCATTAGTGAGTTGTAGAACCATGTATTTGTTGAGCTGAAACTGACATCCTAATTAATCCTATTGTTTAATAAAATTATTCCCTAATAAAAAAATTAGTTGACATGTTGCGCATGTCGAAGTTCAATTGGGTACAGCAAAATACCCAGTGTACATATGCTTCTCTAGGCGTTGACATATATTATCTAGATACTTTGTGGACAATCAAGCCGACCACTATGATTGAAATAATAAACTATACAAGTCAATGGAGGTTTTATAATACAAAGTTAAATGGATATGGTTGTGTATATACAACCATCTTATGATCATTGCGCATATGTTGATGGATACTCACTAAACAAAGATGGTTAGAGTTCTGGATGTTAATTATGGTAGCAGAGGTAGTGTTGATGCTGCAGGATTGCCAATTTATGGGGTTTTGTTATTGTTTTGCATGATTGTTCTTTCGGTCTTGATTCTGTCCATGGTTATCTTCGCTTGTGGGGATGATCCTGATAAACCTCGGAGAAGAAGCAGGCATGGGGGACGGGGAGTTTTCTTCACTATCACTGGAGATGGTGGTAGCGATTGTGGTGGCAGTGGTGGTGGTGGCGGCAGCGGTGGATGCGGTGCTGGAGGAAGTGCGGTGGTTAAATTAGTCAGCTTGCTGCATATAACATCATGCATTATGTGTTGTAGGTAGGAGTTCGTCTGATTTTTTGTAGGACTTGGGATGTACTTATCCATGATATATATTGATTTGTCCCAATTTATTCTATCAGTACAAAATAGTTGCAAATCAAACGTTTGATTAAATCGCATAGGATCTCTATACCAGTCAAGATATATATCCATTTGCAACTTTTCAAAAAAGAAAAACTAACTAAAATCCTGTGTATTGTAGCGACATTTCACTTTCATGGAAATTGTATGGTTACTTTCATCTTATCATTATTGACTTCAAAGAAAATACTTATCAAATGAAAGTTCTTCAGATGTGCACAGCATATTGATCTATATTAGTATCATACAGTTTAACCTTTGCTTTCTCAAAACACGCATTCAGTTCGTAAAAATGGCAAGAGTTCTCGAAATCATTGGCAGCGGAGCGCACGATGGTGGTGGAGCTGGATTTTCAATTTCAGGGGGATTGTTATTGTTTTGTATGATTGTTGTGTCCATCTCCATTATCTCCACGGTCATCTTTGCTTGTGGTGATCATGGCTCTGATAGTCCTAGTCGTCATGGGGGTGCTTTCTACGCTACTGGAGCTGCTGGAGTTGGTGCAGCTGCTGCTGGTGGAGCTTGCGGTGGTAGTGGTGGTGGTGGGGGTTGTGGAGGGGGTGGTGGAGGTGGAGGTGGGGGTTGTGGCGGCGGTGGAGGTGGAGGTTGTTAAGATAATATCTCTATCAGTACAAAATAGTTGTAAATCGAACGCTTGATTAAATCGCATAGTGTATATCTCTGTACCCGTCAGGAAGTAAATATGTCAAGATATATCATATATCAATTGCAACTTTTAAAAAAGAATAAAATTAAAGTTCTAACTAAAATCCTCTGTATAGTAGCGACATTTCACTTTCATTACTTCATGTCAAAGCAAGTTTTCTGTCGATCTATGCTTCATCCGCTTCATGGAAATGTATGGTTACTTTCATCCGATCACTATTGACTGCAAAGAAAATACTTGTCAAATGGAAGTTCATCAGAATGTGCACAGCATATTGATCTATATAAGTATCATATAGTTAGCTTTGCTTTCTCAAAACACGCATTCAGTTCGTAAGGATGGCAAGAGATCTCTAAATGATTGGCAGCGGAGCTCACGATGGTGGTGGAGCTGGATTTTCAATTTCAGGGGGATTGTTATTGTTTTGTATGATTCTTGTGTCCATCTCGATTATCTCCATGGTCATCTTTGCTTGTGGTGATCATGGCTCTGATAGGCCTAGGAAAAAGAGGCGTCATGGGGAGGTGGTTATGACGGTGGAGGTGGTGGTGGTGGTGGGGGTTGTGGTGATGGTGGTGGAGGTTGTGGCGGCGGCGGTGGTGGGGTTGTGGTGGTGGTGGTGGAGGTGGGGGTTGTGGCGGCGGTGGTGGAGGTTGCTAAGATAATATATTTGTACATGTACCTTAGGCTTCATTATCTAGTTATGTTTTTAGAGGATATATAATAGAATTTCTTATTTTTCATAATTTTTCTAGTTATTGATTTTATTCGAATACTATATGAGACCTCTTATTTCTAACATTAAACGCATACTTCTTATATTTCCTTGTTAGCAATGTAAGTATAAATCTAGAGACCTTAATGGTAAGGCCCATCGCTTGGCATCGATTGCCGGCATACTTGGTTGTAATAGTTGTTAGTTAATCTTATTTATTAACATATGGCCTGTGACCTTTATCAAAAAAATAAAGATTTTATTTGAAATACTATACCAGACATTGTTGATATGGCTATTAATCCTTGCACCCTAAACACCCCATATGATATCACTCAATCTTTGCTTGCTATTATATAACCTTTCCTATGGGGCATTACAATACACATCGAAGGATTCATCAGAAACCAACAATGGCTTCTCTCCATAAGCTCTTCTGTGCCTCATCATCTTAAACTTAGTTTTGTTATCATCATCATCTTCATCTCCCAGGGAGATGATACCTACAGAATTAATCCAAGAAGTCTGCAACAAATCCTCAAACTACAGTTTCTGTGTCAAAGCGCTCTACAGCGATGAAAGAGCTCCAGAAGCTGATCAATATGTCCTTGCATATATATGTTTTGCTGTAGCATTCAAGAATGTAACAACTCAGTCACAAATTCATGCATTGATTAAAAATGCCACAGGAAGCAATGAGCCAGCACTAAAACAATGTAGGAAAGATTATAAGAAGGCGTATTGGGACATGTAAGAGCCCATAATGAATTGGATTCTGAATCATTTTCTTCATTGCCTCCCTTGGCTAAGAAAGTTGGCTACCATGCGCTTGATTGTGAAGGAGCTTTCAATGGAACGTCATGCAAGTCTCCATTCCCAGAATAATCATGATTTGAAGAGTATATCCGATATTTGTGGTGTAATTTCAGAACGGTTTATGAATGAATGATGTTTGATTAATAAACTTTGTTAAAAATTCTTCAATCAATTTAGTCATCCATGTTTTGTATTAATTGCTTTGATGATGGAAAATAGTAGTTTGCTGAGACCTCTAATTAGTCTTCCAGCATGGTTTTTTGCCCGGTGATCAATTCACCCTTCGAGGAAATGATGCTAAACGACAATGGGAGGATTGGATCTGGCCTTCAGAGTTCATTTTAGATATCATCGCTGGAACAATTGAGCTCAGGCCTAAGGCCAGACTTATGACAGTTCACTTTTGCCTAAGGCCATTACATCAATTCTCCTTAATTGTATCAATAAACTTTGTGCATTCGTTCACTGTAATACACAATTTGAATAATCGCGACAATCTACATGAGATCAAGCATGAGAGAGAGAGAGAGAGAAAAAAAAAAAAAAAAAAAAAGCTTAGGTTGCTTGAGAAAATTTTGTAGGTTAACGCCAAATTTATAAAAAAATAAAATAAATAAAAATTCTAAGCTGCAGCTTAATTTAAGCTATAAATCTTTCAGCTTTTTCTTGGGTGCATCTAGGTTAACCTTCTATGATTTTAGCAATTTAAAAAGTTTAACAAAGAAACATATAATGAAACAATGATTATAAAAAATAGTGAATTAATTGATAGTTGGTAAAATTGCTGTTGGTTCGCTTGCTGTCTACTATAGCTAGCTTCTTAGGAAGTCCTTTAGCCACCCCTGGGGTTTGTTGTGGTTTTTTTTAAAATTATCTATATATACTGATGCCAATAGCTTATTTAATACTATTTTTTTCAAATTTTTTGGCCTTACATTACGTAAACAAATAAACAAATAAAATCTCTAAAGATTTTGATGTACCTTAATTGTTATGAATCATATTATTATTTCAAACAATTAAATACTAAAACTTTAGTTGAGTGATATATGCATAACTCATTTTGGTCAGGGACTAACATTTTGATCCGTGTGATCCTTCGCTAAGAGAACACTTTTAGGAAAACTATATGACATTGCTAGTTGAGTGCAACTCGCCATGGGTGTTAGCGGGAGACTTCAATGTTGTCCATCATATGATTGAAAAAAAAAAGAATGCAGGAGGAAGTCCATGAGCATGCAGAAATTCAGTCAGTTCATTAATGAGGTGGAACTCGCTGATTTCAGTCTAAAGGGGGAAAATTCACATGGATCAAATCGAAGAGATCGTCCTATCCTTTGTCGACATTGATCGATTTCTGGCTTCGGTGGAATTGAATTAACAATTGGTGATAAAGTTGAATGGCTCAAGGGTGCAGCAGGTTCTGACCATCACACGATTTTGCTTACAAACTCGTCTGTTGGTGGTTGTACTCGCCTTTTTTCATTTGATAATGGTTGGTTTGATCACCCTACCTTGGCAGAGGAGATGAAAGTTTGGTGGAACAACTCAGTAGTCTCTGGCCACCATGACTACTGTTTATGGTGGAAGCTTAAGGCACTTAGATGCAACCTCAAAAGTTGGAGGACTAAAGTTTGGGGTAAGTCAAATTTATGTATTCAAAATATTTATGAAATTGCTAACATTGATGTTGATGAAGAGATCAGAGACCTGATTGCTAAGGAGAGGTCTTGTAGAGTGCAGCTACATCAGGAGTGGGCAACATTAACCAAAAGAGATGAGGAGTTTTGGAGGATCAGATCAGGAGTCAACTGGGTTTGTCATATGGATCAAGGGTCCAAATTCTTTCATAACTTGGCTAATAGTCGCAGACTGTTTAACTCCATTGAAGCTCTTAGCATGGGTCAGGAGTTGGTAGTAAATGAAGTCAGTATTAGAGAACTCTTGATATCTCACTTCAAGGAGTTGTTCTATGAAAAGGAGGAGTGTCGACTTTTCTTCTCGAGGACTACCTTCAAGTCTATCTTCCAGTCTACGGCTACTGCCTTGGTAGATAATTTTTCGGAGATGGAAATTAGAGCGGCAATGGAAGAACTAAAATCTGAAGTTTCTCCAGGTCTTGATAATATCTCAATGGTGTTCTATTTGAAAATGTGGGAGGTAATCAAAATTGATTTTCTGAAAGTCGTTGAAGATTTTAACTCGAGAAATTTTCTTGATTGGCGGTTGAATACCACTATCATCTCGCTTATTCCTAAATGTGCGGAAATGCAGACAGTTAAAGATTTTAGACCTATCAGTATTTTGAATGGGGCCTATAAGATCATTGCCAAGGTGTTGGCTAACAGATTGAAAATAGTTTTTCATTTAGTCATTTCTCCTTTTCAAAGTGCAGCAGTCAGTGGAAGACATGTGGTTGATAGCCTTTAATTGCCAATTAAATTATTCACTCTAGGAAAAAACAAGGTGTTCCAGGGCTCGTTATCAAATTAGATTTCTCCAAAGCCTTTGACAACGTCTTTTGGAGATACTTGGATTTGGTAATGGCTCGCATGGGGTTTGACTCCAAATGAATTCATTGGTTTCACACTTGCAGATCTACAACTAATTTCTCTCTTAAGATTAATGGTCATCTGCACGGGTTTTTCAATAGCTCGAAAGGCTTGCGCCAAGGCGATCCCCTGTCTCCTCTTATATTTACTATAGCAGCAGAAGGTCTAACTCAAATGATTCTTAAAGCGGTTGATGCTGGCCTAGTGATAGGGTTTTCTGTCGCGGAGGGTAGTCCTCCTGTTTCTATTCTCCAGTATGCGGATGATACTATCCTCTTTTGTGATGCTTCCGCTTCTCAGGTTCTTGCTCTTAAAAGAATTATGCTTTGGTTTGAAGTAATTTTAGGTATGAAAATCAACTTTCACAAATC
>QNQO01004498.1:0-24577 GCA_003290165.1 Berberis thunbergii | reverse complement strand
TACTCGAATGCAAATGAACAGGCAACTGAGCCACAAACATGTGACATCGAGTAAGCATTAAGAATAAAAAACATGTAACTATGAATAGCTGCTACTAGGAAATAGTGTGTTTAACTATGCTAGAGAACACAAGGACTTCACTTATACTCAAGGGAAACAAGATTCAAGTCAAAGCATCTAACACCATACTTTGGTCTTGACAGCATCATTCAATTACATGGAAACATTAGGGGTGAAAGAAGGTAACCCACATGGATGCATTACAGCTGCTGTCATTGTTCTTAAAAACAGTAATTGTCTAAAGTTTTGAAGTGGTTGATTACCATTAAAGGCATGTTCCATCTTTGAACAATGAAAGTGACTTTGTACGATCATTTTGAAATTTGTCTCGTGTACAGATACAGCCTTCCAACCCCTGTAAACTATAGAAATTCTTTAAATGCACTAGCAGTATTATCGAGAATAAGTATGGAAACCTCCCCCAATTTAGCATCATTTACTCCAAGATGATTTAGAAACATAAAGAAGAAATAAGAAGGCAAGCAATATCAGCATCACCGTTCAAGACTTCAATTTGACACTGCTAGACATGGAAGTTTCCTAAGAGAAGATATATTTGTCTCTTCCATGATTTTTCACTGCATTGAATAATTGTACAATAGGTCCAAGGAATCTCACCTAACCTCGTGAATGCATACAAGAAAGACGTCATGTTGTAACAGCAAATACAGTAAGTGAAGTCTGTACTATTATATCTCCACTTATAGCTTACCAACATTAAATACCAAAATGCACAAGACAACATGGGATGCAGAAATCATTATATACAATGCAATATTCCAAACTGCTTCACTGAACTGCTAGATAAAAGCTTTTAATCTTCCAAACTGAGGAAACTGTACTCTTAGATAGCATGCTCAGAACATGGAAAGGTACAGAAAAAAATAAATTTTTTTTTGAAATTTACCTTACACAAGTATTTTATAGATCGGGAAGTCGATGCAGCTATGTCTTTGGAAAAATATTCAAAACCTGTCACAAAAGTTACTATTGTAATAAGACAAAACTATACAGAAAAAACTAGGAATGCATGAGAAGCTGAAACGGTTGCCAAACTAAATTAATGTCACAAAGAGAGACCCGATAAGGTCACCTAGCTCAATAGATTTCTCCTTTTATCTAAAATATTTAAAATTATCGTAGTGAACAAGAATAACATAATTCTCCCGAAATAAGATAGCCCTCATTAATCCGCCAAAACTTAGTAAATACTAACCGTGTATTAATCAATGTGGTATATTTTAGAAAAACAAATTTAAGGTTTAGGAATCATTATGATGTAATGGCAACTGCAAATTGTAAAATACCAAAGATGTGGCCGGGCTGACTAACCTGTGAGAGACGCAATGCTGACTAACCTGTGTTGATTCAGGTTTTCCCTTTTGGTCTGATTCTATGGGCAGGGCCAAGGACGAACTGCGGTTGATGTTGCTGTTGCTGCTGCGAGAGACGCAATGCTGCTACTGCAAGGGACGATCTGCTGATGATGCGAGGTACGCACTGCTGCTGCTGCTGCGAGGGAATCACTGCTGCTGCTGCGAGGGACGAACTGTTGCTTCTGCGAGGGACTAACTGCTGCTCTGCGAGGGACGCACTGATGCGAGCTTGCTGCTGGTTGCAAACCAGAGTGCACTCTGTTTCACTGCCGAGTAGCGACTGTCCTGGCAGTTAAGATCTGCGGATTTTTGAATGCAATCTGGGTGATGCATTTCACTGCTTGCACTCATTCCTGCCGCATGTCTTGGATTCCAAGCAAGTACATTACTTTAACATTTGGAGAACTATTAATAAATATGCAGTACAAAAATGAAACAGAGAAAACTAAAGTTTCATCACCTGAAAACATTTGGAGTGTATGTTCACTTGTTTCAAATGAAAGAAACATGACAAATTCATTCGAAATATGCTATCATCAAATGCTTCTCTATAAACTTAAATGAGTTTGAGAATACCCAAGTTCTATTAACTTGACAACTGAAAAGTGTTCCATTGAGTCTGATGTTCTGGCTTGTGCAAACTGCAAGTGCAAACCCAAATATTAGAACCATAGCCAAGAATGAAGAAATTGAGACGGTTGTTGTTTAAAGGTGAGAATTTTATTTGTCATGTTTTAGACAAGTTACCTAACCTCCACCACACAATGTGTCCAGATAACATTTTTTTTTGGGGTGTCCAGAAAATTAACCTCATAGTAGCACCAAAAGAACCAAACATAAACTTATTGGTTGCACATCATATAGATAGGTGTAGCTGCCTAAGGCATGAAGTAAAAAAAGATAAATGTATAGAGTCATGATCATCACAAGGGTCATTATCCATTATTGAAAGAATGTATGCATACTATCTGTTTATATCTCACACAAATATATAAGAAAAGCTACTTCGAGTAAGAATGCAAAATGCATCGGGGAAAAACTAGACAAGTAACCAGTTGAAGTTTGTACTTGGAAGAGAAAAATAGTGTAACATAGCAGACCACCATTTTAGGGGTATTTTAACTGACGTGTTCAACACTCGTACAGTGTTGGACAATGACACGGATAGCACAAAATCATGAAATTACTGAATTGTGATTGTGATGATCAGGCTGCATGTCAACTAATGCGTGAGATGAGTGACAATCATAACAAAAACTCACTTCTTCATGAACTAGGGCCAATCGTTGAAATGTAAAATTCTTTAACCCATCTGAAGAGCAAGGATCATCAATATCTGACCCCGATTTTGCTGTTGATGTGTCACTACTTCTTCCCTGAAAAAGGAAGAGAAAATATGACTTGAGGAACAAATTTAGGATTAAAAACAAGATGCACTAAATATCGATCAACTTAAAAAACTCAAATTTTTAACTTCAATGGTCGTATCTTGATGTAAGAGTTAATTTTCCGTTCCTCGTCAAATATTCTAGTAATTTGCCTGACAAGTGTTGCTTCCTCATTGTGGACAAGCTACAAACATGAGATGCAATCTGGTCACTAATTATTTTTACAGATGAAAATGTTAACTTTATCTGATAATCTAAACTGTAGTAACCAGACCAGATACGAATACGAGTCACCACTACCTTCGGTATTTCAGGATCATTCCAAGGCCCTTTATTAGACTTAAGGCACCCTCCTTCAGCAGAGCATGTACATGAGCCACCCAAGAAATCAGGAAGTTGACTGTACAAAGTAAGCATTTAAGTGTCTGAAAAGGCGACCCATATAACAGAATATGAAATAGCATTCAAGACTAAACAATGGAAAGATCGACGGACCTTGAGTCAACGACTTTAAGAAGTTTGCCAAGGGATTTATGTTCCAGCACCTGAATATACCAAGATCAAAAATGTCAACCAACTATGGAAATGTAGAAACTGAACAATTACCAAGGAAGTTTTCCTCCTCTTAACAACTACCAAAGACGGTTTTCCCAACTGTAAGTGCTTATAATATTTGCAGAACGATCAATCAAATAACTCAAATGGCTTCCTCATTACCTGGTGATATCATAGACAAGCAAAGCTCCAGCAGCACCTCTGTAGTTAGACCTAGTAATAGATCTGAAGGATTCTTGACCAGCTTGTAAGTTGCATTGGAATTCGAACATCATAAGAAACAGAACAGTATATCACATGACAGTACAAATAATTTGACTTTTTCAATCCATGAGCAATCAAAACAGACATGGTCAGTCATGGACTTCAAACTACCATTTTGCATTAGAACTCTCTCAACCTGCATCTTGTTTTCTTTCACATAACTCAGAGGCGGCTGCCTGTTGTCCGTGCCTAACTTAGATGGTTTGCTACAGGCAGAATTCATAAAAGGAACACTTGAGATATGAGCCATATTTCGAACATAAACAGATGGCATTTGGAATGAAGAGGGATATATAGAATGTGATACTTCCATTGGCAGTTCTTTCCTGTTGAACTCATCCATCAAATCTCTTTGTATTCTATAAAGACGATGGAGTTCATATACCTAGACAATCAATGACACATTACAAGGTAGGCCAGTCTAAAAACTGACAGATGGTCAAAAGACCAAGCTGATTTGGTTTGACCCAATTATTACTCGGGCTGAGCAAATAACATAAAAATCCAAAATCAAGTATACACAAATGAGCATATCATTACCTGATTCCGGAAAATAGCTTCTTGCTCAAGCATAGTTCGATTCAACATTTCTTTATCATAATCTGCATGCTCGTTTGCAGAAGACCTTGGCAAGAAGCCGTTGTAGTGTTGCGGGTGCACCATCATTTTATCTCCGTAGAACAAAGACCAATGACCACTCTCAGCATCCTCATTAAGACCCCTCATGGAACGTTCAGAAAAGTAGCTTTTATAATGCACTTTTGCTCCCATTAATGCATGTGAAAAATAAATAAATAAATAAATAAATATATATATTTACATAAACACCCACGACCTAGAGAGAAACCATTCAAACATTGTCCAATGAAGTTAAATACTATAGACTTTTAATCTTATTAAATTGAAACATAAGACACACTTGAAAAAAGTACATGTTAATATTTTTTATTTGGGGGGAGGTGCTAACTAAAAAGTATTCTTAATCATGAAGCTCAAGAAATTAAGTGCATAATGCAAGAAATTAAGACCCACTTTATCAAATGAGCCTTACTGTGAATCATGTCTACGACCACACAAAAAACAATTTATAAGCCTCCATGTCTACTGACATTGTTGATGACAGGACTCTTGGCTGTGTACCCACATTGTATGGAACAAGGATAGAGGATTCAACCTGCAAACTCTACATCCATCACAGTGAAATTGCTTCTTTGAAACCTGAAACCCAAACCAGATTGTCAGCTATGTAAATTGTTCATTCCTGAAAAACTAATACTGCTTCTAAGTGAATGTCTTAAAACCAAATGTTGCCTAAAGAGGTTCAAGGTGAGTAGAAAGGCAGATTCTACAGATTTCACAGGATGAACAAATCTAGATTACAGCAACATAAGAGCAATCATGAGAGAAACTACACACACATTATAGAGACTTGTATAATCCATTATTGACATCTACTAAAAGAGAGGACTTTTGCTTGCTATAAAATTATATGCACTGTCCAAATTTTCAAAGTTAAAATGAATTTTAAATCTTAAGAGTAATCCACTTTTCATATTAAAATCGAAGTCTAAAGCTTAAATTTTCCCAACCCATGGATACAACATATTGCTATTGAGGCCAATTGAGTATATGTTTCTTTGTTTCATTACCTCTTTTGCAATTAAGCTAAAAAAAATTTAAACCAATTAAGCTAGAATACCCAAATGATCATGCTCATAACAATACAAACACACAGACATGGCTAAAAAAAACTATTGAGTAAATCATGTTGATGGTCTATACATAGTAGCAGACTCAAATCCCTCCAATTGAAATGTTCCCTTGTACATAATAAACATTAGCGCTTAACAAAAGTCTCAAAAAATTAAAGAAGACCCTATACTCACCAAGTAGTTCTTCTACCGCTTCTTCAATAGCAAAGGACCAACATTATCTCCAGTGTCTTTGTTGTGCTTCACATGAGTTTCATCACATAGAGGAAATGTACCTGACCTCCAACAGCTGCCAAACACCCCAACACCCCAATTAGAACTCAGCCATATTTTCACAATCCAATGAGGCAATGAACAAAGACAGGAAATGAGAGAATGTTGAATAGCTACCTGTGTTTGAGTGGTTACTTAGTCTTCTTCTTCTCCTCTTCAGAAATCGAGCTCGAGAAAAGAAGAAAGTGAGTCTAGGGTTTGCTTGCTGAAAGAAGAAAAAAAAATAAGAAGAAGAGATCAACAAAAAAAAATCAAACTGTTTTGCTTGCTGAAAGAACAAATTTTTTTTTTGAAACAGATCTGAACCAATTTGATGCCTTCTTTAGCTCGATTCTCTCTGTTGCACTCTTTTTTATTTTTTGCAGTGGAATTCAACACTATCCCTCAAAAGTATATTTACTAAATTACATTTTTAATAAAACTAATAACCATCATGAACATCATCCTCATTGTACTCATCTTCCTTTATATATTTCACATAATCTTACCTGAACATCATCCTCATAGTTTCATTTTACGTGGGTATTCCAATTTTTGTATCGTAAATTTTCTTTCTCCTTGCTCATAACATATTTGAATTGTATATTCTGAACATGAACAAATCTCAATATTCGTCATTACTGAAGAGTCTTAAGGACAAAAATTAAAGCTTTCCAGCATATACATTCTAATGATAGAATAGCTTAAACCATCCAAGTTGCTAAACCCAGAAAATGAAGTTGTAAATTCCCAACTACTACTATAATATATTCACTTTCCAAAAAAGGAAACACCTCATATACAATATTTTAATACAGAGACTAACTAGAAATCTAAACGGATGACAACCTAATTCAATTCAAGCAAAAGTAAGGATCCTCAAATAAAAATAACTTTCCAAGCCATCAAAATTTCCCAAGTTGAAAACCCACTCACAAGAATCGTGATTGAAGTTGAACAACAGAAGAAAAAACTAAACTTGATTGTAATGAAATAACCGAAGATAAAACCAAGAATGAAAAAGAAGCTACCTTGTGATCTCCTCTACCAGTTGCAAACCTGATGCCACAGGTGAATATCAATGGAGAAAATCTGCATTCCTTCATGCCTAACCCAACCTGGCTTCTCTGCAATCATCTTTGCTTCTGGATATCTAAAATTCCACTTATTTTTCACTCTCCCTGCACTCAAGAACAAAAGGTACTCAAATCTCATGGTTGGGATCAAATAGGAAATTGGGTCATCAGAGAAAAACTTATAAAGGGTCAAATTTTGTGTGGGTCTTGAAGAATTTTGTTCTCTTGAAACAGATCTGAAGAAGAAAGAAGAATCTAAAGAAGAAGAAGGATCTTACTGGAAGGAGATCTGAACCAATTTGATGTTATCTTCAGCTCGATTCTCTCAAGATCTAAAGAAGAAGAAGGACAAGAAAAGTTGAGAATCTTCTTCGGTTCATCATGTTCTTCTTCAGTTCGTCCTTTCCTTCTCTTCTCTGCTTCGAGAATAAGTAGTGCTGTGAAGAGGAGGTGTGGAGAGAGTGAGAATCTGCTCAGTTCGTCCTCTCCTTTTTTCCCCAATTTTTTTGGCCAAAACGGGAATTGCTCCCTCCAAAGCGCGAAAGAATTTTCGCCAAAGCGCGAAAGTGATTGGTCTTATAGCTACGGTTTTAAACCGTTGGCAATTTTAGCCATGGTTATAAACCGTTGCAACCTTTGGTGTATTGTTTTAGCCATGATTTTAAACCCGTTGGCCGTTATAGCCACAGTTTTTAGCCGTGGCAATTACACCAACGGTTTAGAGTCGTGGCCACTTCTCCACACTTCTACGTGCAACACACGTGCAGTTAGCAACGGTTTAGGCCATTGGGCACTATAGCCACGATTTTTAACCGTGGCAAACACACCAACAGTTGAGAATCGTGGCCAAGCTTTTTTAGCCACGGTTTTAAGCCGTTGGCCACTATAGCCACGATTTTTGGCCATGGCAAATAAACCAACGGTTTAGGGCCGTGGCCACCTCAGTGTAGCTAAATAGGCCTTTCGGTGTAGTGACATTAGGGAATGGTCACGGGATTGATTCTATGCGTATGTTGATTCTGGCCACTTCAATTTGCGTGGTCTTCCGATAGTAAGGTCATTTGAGTTCCTTTCAAACATCAAATATGAAATTGACTGTTGAGAAGCAGATTATCAGTGAGTGCTTCTTGAGGCTTTCAGTGGTCCCAATGGGTTCCTATCTTACTGATGATATGGTGAGGCGCAATGGCCTATACGTCATCAACTAGACTAAAAGGGCTTTGTTGATTGCGAAGCAGGCTGCAGAAATTGTTGTCCGTGTTGTTGGTGATGAAGTGGTTGTTGATTAAAAAGTCGGCTTGATGTTATGGATCTCAATGCTCCTATTGTACTACTACCGGTCCCTCTAGAAAAAGGAAAGTGGTGAGGCCGGTTAGTCAGTCGAAGTAGTTGTTTCTATCTTCCGATCGTGTGCCAAAAAAGAAACGACTAATTGATTTTGTGCGTCGCACGACTCTTTATTCAGACTCTATGGACAAAGATCCTTCGAGGGAAGGGACCGCGCTCTCTGTAGAAGGTGGACGAGTTGAGGTTGGCTCTGGAGAGGAGTGAGAAGGATATTGTCTATCGCTTGGATGATGGTGAAAAGAGGTTTATCTCTACGTATGGTGGCCTTGATATTGTCATGTGTTCTAAAGAGGATCCTCGGTCTTTGGATGACAAGATGCTCCAGTTGGCTGTTGTTCAATATGAAGAACTTGGCAGTCGAGGTAATGGTCTCTGAGTTGCAGTCTCGTCCTCCTCCTTCCCCTCTTGCTGACTGATGGATGGAGGTTCCTCCGTCCACAACCTACTTGAATCCTTTGGCTGTTATTCGTTTTATTTTTGTCGAGCGAAAAGATGGTGATGGAGGCTCTCATGTTGTTTCTTCGTCTTTTCTAGCCATGGGTAGTGGTGGCTCCTCCATACTACCTGGCGTTATTCATTTGTGGATCAATTGGAAGGAACCTACTTCTAAGGAGATTCGAGTTAAATCAGATGGAAAGTATTGTTGGCTTTCTCGTCTTGGTGTGCAGGATGGTGCACGCAAGTTGATAGATGAATGGCATAGGTGGTCGGTAGAGAGGCCCCCGATGTCTGTGTTGAATCCAGACTTCACCTTGAGGATGGTGTTAGACTCGTAATGGAGGGGATGACTCACCTCGCCTATGCAGGTGTGACGGGCTTGAGTCGTCAGTCAATCACAGTCTTATTATTTCTTTAGAGAGAAAGCTTTTCGTGCTTCTCTTGGTGTTCTCCCATGTTCTTTACCAGTATGATGCGTTAAAAACGTAATGCTCTGACCGAACCAAGGCAGTTGAAGTTTGCTCAGCAGTAATTGGCCGAGGTGGAAGGTGCACAGGATCAATCTGTGGCAGCACTCGAATCTCTTAGAGCTGACCTAGAAGGCGTCCGCACCCGTTTGCTCGATGTGGATAAGGAATTTCTACCGAGAAGGCGCTCCATGATGAAACCATGCTAGCCATGGTAGAGCATTCTAAAAATCGCGATATTGTTGAGAAAAGGGTGGAGCAATTGTTGTCTTCGCTTGATGAGGTCAAGGTTGATTCCACTGTGATGCTTTCTACTGCCGAGGGCCAACTTATCGCTGTAAGAAGTGAGCTTGCTTCTGTTAAGGATAGACTCCGTGTTAAGAAGGTGGCAGATTGGCAACACGTTCTTGATGGTCAAACTGAGCTTTTGGATTATATCGACGGTCTTGGTGTCGATTTGACCCAATATCATCCTCTAGTGCATCAAAATTTTGAGGACGTGAAATATGCCATTGGAGATGCCGTTGAAGATCCTTCGGGTGTTCTACTGGCCGAAGGACCGCTTCCTCTTCTTATAGAAGGAATCCATGTTGTTGATCCGGCTCCTGCAATTGAAGTTGTCGAGGTTGTTATAATGTTTCCCCTTAATCTTCCTTTGTTGTTTTTGTAATTGAGCGGATTTTTAATGAATGGAATTAATTCCTTTATCGTCTTTGTTCACTTGTTGTTGTCTTTAAATTTGCATTTGACGTATCACGAATGTTTGTAGTAACCTTTCGTTGGTTTCATTTTTCCCATGTTTTAGTGCACATGCCTTGATCTTGTACTTGTTGTTTCTAAATTGTTGTGGAAGGCTGTTTGCTTGTGTATTTTCTTCTTTGAATTATTTGCATGATATCTTGATTTGCTAGCTTGTCGTGATACGGAGTTGCTTCGTTCAATTGGCTCGTTTGTTCAAGGTGCAACACTCTAGTTGATTCAAAGTAGTTTCATTTAGTTCAAATTTTTACTTTTTAATTCGATTCCTCAATCGATTTGAAGTTTTTGTTTTCTCTCTGACTCGGGTGTCCAACTTTTGCTTCGTTTTGTGTGACACTCTGGTTGACTAGAAGTCATTTCCTTTTAGTTGATTGGTTCGTCCAACTTTTACTTCGCTAACTAGACGCCTCAGTCGATTTGAAGTCTTTGTTCAGTTTGACTTGGGTGTCCAACTTTTACTTTGCTAACTCGACACCTCAATCGATTCAAAAATTTTGTTCAGTTTGATTCGGGTGTCCTACTTTTGTTTTGTTTCGTGAGACATTCTAGTTGACTCGAAGTCATTTCCTTTTAGTTGACTCATTCGTTTAACATTTACTTCGTTAACTCAACACCTCAATCAATTCAAAGTTTTTGTTTAGTTTTACTCGGGTGTCCAACTTTTACTTCGTTTTGTGCGTCAATCTGGTCAACTTGAAGTCATTTCCTTTTTGTTGACTCGTTCATCCAACTTTTACTTCATTACCTCAACACCTCAATCGATTTGAAGTTTTTGTTCAGATTGACCAGGGTGTCCAACTTTTGCTTCATTTACTCGACACCTTGGTCAATTTGAAGTTTTTATTCAGTTTGACTGGGGTGTCCAACTTTTACTTCATTTTGTGCGACACTCTGGTGAACTCGAAGTCATTTCCTTTTAGTTGACTCGTTCGTCCAACTTTTACTTCGTTAACTTGACACCTCGGTCGATTTGAAGTTTTTGTTCAGTTTGACTCAGGGGTCCAATTTTTTCTCTTTTGGTTGATCAAACCATAAGCTTATCATGAATATCTGACTTGTGTCTTGATTCTTTGTGGGCTTTTGTGCCAATTGTTTTTGTTGCTTTGCTATGAAGCTGTTTTGCTTTTGTGAGACATCGATTTCAAAATGAAACTTTATTGAATTTTTCGACCATTTCAGCAGTCGTTCTCCTAGAGTGCTCTGTTGCATCATGGAGTGTTTATTCTTTTATTCATGTCTTTCTTATTGTTTACCCTTGCGTTGGCGCTCGTGCCTTTGCTATTCTTTCTAATTTATGACATTATTTGTTCGCGTGGTTGTTGCTCCCTGTTTGGTTGCCTGTTGTGGTCTAATGTAGTTTGTTAGTTCCTTTGTGATTGATTTTGGCTGAATTTGTCTCTGATGTTGAGGTCTTTTGAGGGTTGGCCTATCGACTTTGATATAGGTTTGTCCGGGTGAAAGGTGTTCCTTTCCTAAGGTGAATGTTGTGTAGGGCATATATTAATTCCCTTGATCGCTCTTCTGATCTTGTCCGCTTTTTCCTTGCCTTTGAACTATTTATTTGACATTCTCCCAGTTTGATATGTGTTTTAAGATGTCAGTTCGGTTTGCTTTTAGGGTTGTGTATGGTTTATACTCCTTCCTCATTACGCTAGTTATTCGCTCATGATTGGGTCGTGCCGACTACAATTTCTTGGATTCCTGTTGGTTGGACTCTATGTGCTGATCGCCTCGATGTTTCTTTAAATGATTGTTGTCCTCCCGTGTTCCACTATCTCGTATTCTTTCATCTTTTCTTTCTCGCCTCTTTGAATGGTTATCTCTCTCCCAGTCGTTATTTTTCCTCGCAGCTTTCATTCCTCGAAGGAATTATGTTTCTGCGCTATTTTCAACAGGACTGCCATGCCTTTTGGAGGTTTCAAGTTAAGGGCATCGAAAAAGGTACCTCTTTTCAATCCTGAATAAAAGTCGCAGTGGATGTATCGTCACTGCATCCATCAATCATTGTTAGTTTGTTTGTGAAACGGGTAACATTTTCTCGTATTATTTCGTTTGGCTTTTGTCGGATATGCATAAGGTAATGGGCTCTTTCCTCATCCATTGGCTCCCGATGAATATGGTAATGAAAGCAGTAGCTAAGGCCTAGAAATAATCTATTGACCTTGGCAGTAAGATGTTGAACCAGTTCATTGATGTGGAAGTAAGGCTAGTTGGGAACGTTCTGCACATGATCAAGTTCGTGGTTTCCTTTAGAGCCATCATATGGTGAAAGTGTCTTAGGTGATCAGTCGAGTCGGTGGTGCCATCGTACACTTCAAACTTTGGCGGAGTGAACTTCTTTGGCATTGCCTTATTCATGAGTTCATTAGATCAGAATGGTGGCTTGGCCAATTCATATAGTATGTTGGGATCCGTGACTCTGATCCTGAACGATATCTTAGCAACTGTTCCACCACATTGTGGAGTTTTGTCTCGGTTGAGTTTGATGCTCTCAATGTTTCCTTGTTAGGGTTCTGCTAAAGCTTCACCATTCCCTTGAGTTCGGATAGTGGAGTTTTGTTGAGGCGGTGAAGGAGTAGGGTCGGTTGGTTGAACGCGTTCTTGAGCAATTTTCTCCAGTATCTCCATCATGTATTCATCTGGTCCATTAGCGAGTATACTTGAGGGTCCGTGACAGCGCCGATAGTCGTCTGGGTTGTTTGAACTATTGAGAGTAGCTGATTTGTGTTTTCGGATGCTAATGGTTCAGTGATCCGGATTGTGTCTTCTCCTCTGGCTGATAATGGTGCATCAGAAGAAGAGTTGTCGTTATCTGGGGTCTGCATTTCAAAAATCATTTCCCACGAACAGCGCAAAAATGATGCATCCAAAAATCGTCCTCCTGTGAGTTTGACATACAAAACCACTAATAGAGTACTAAATACCACATTTTTGGTGGCTGAAGGAACTCCAATGCTTGAGTCAGTAACTTTGTGGGAAGAATGAAGTAAAACTGGATAAAACTCAGTTAAAGTTGCATACCTTTCTCGAAACTTTCCTTTACCTTTTATAATGGTCGTAGTTAACTCTCTACGTGACTTAAGCGTGTGAGGCATGCAACGAAAGGAGATGTTTCTGTAACAGTTTTCTCCTTAATGGAGATGCGTTCATGGAGGCGTAGGTCCCTCCACGGCTCTTTCTTGGTGCAACGTTTTCTTTCTTAGTTAGAGAACGTGTGATGGGCTTGGACTGGGTTTTGATTTGTCCGGGCCTTGATTCGGATCTTGCTTACACTTCTTTAGAGATGGGCCTATTGCCAGCCTTTATAATTATTTTCAATCATTTTGGGCTTTATGAGCTGTCTCAATGGATCGGGCGTTGTATTCTCATGATGGGGGCAATGCCACGTGTACGGTCGTGATAATTGGTCCATTTTGATGTATCATCACCTTTCACATCTCTTCGCCTTGAATATATTCATGGATAAAGCCGGACTCCCCTCCTTACGAAAATGATTAACTTTCATAGGATTTTCATCTATCACCACCTTCTTAACGACTCCCAGTGCTTGGAGAAAGGATTTAGTTTTCCTCGTAGCCTCAGGATACACTCTTCCCAGTCCAAACAACTGGCTTTCCCCTGCGGTGGCTGGAGAAGCCGCCATGGGAACTGTCGAGATCCCTAACTCTAACTGTCCAGATTAGACCAAGAAAAGCAAGGGTGTTGCAGATTGATTAACAAACAAAAATCTGACTAAAATACCCTAAAACCCGAAATCGTTAGAGAAAGATAGAGTGATTTTTTTTATTCTCCATTTGTGCTAATAGTATGTTGCGATAAATTCAAAATGTCTGGCTTCAATATTTTTGTATTCTTTCAGTATGGTCTAAAATGACATAGTCGACTTAGGACACGCATTGACTAGCCTATAGACAAAAACACTTTTTTAGTAAGGAAGGATAAAATAATATAAAAAAATTAATGGGTTACTATGATTATAGGGTCCATTTGGATTATCACTGTTGACCTTGGGGCCTGTTTTGTAAGGTTATTTTTGTGTATAAATCGGTCAAGACGAGTCAACTAGGTTGGCTCACCTTGTTGGACCTATACTGAATAGTTTTCAAAACGGAACCCAATGTCAATTATGATTAAAAAAGACCCTAAAATCAAAATAATCTCATTTTTTTTTATCATTTATGGAAAGTCTGAAACCCACAACTATTTGAGAATAGAAATTCAAGACAACAAAAGACTCTTAGTCACACTATAAAACTATTCGAAATAATGTGTCCATGATGAAAAAAAAGTTGAGGATAATTCAATAAAGGAAGCTTCTTAGACAACTAGGAGGTAGAAACTAGATACGCCAACATATATGTTGTCTTACTCTTGTCTAATTGTCAGGAGAACCTCTCCTCGACAGTAAACCCAATTTTCATATTTTTGTTGGGCTAAGAAATTAATGCACCTACCACATTTTAAGCAACCATATGGTTTATTCTTTCTAGATATACGTTGAAGATGCCAAAGAATTTTTAAAATGTCCCGAAACTATTCTTCCGCACTAGAGGTTTATCCCTTAAAAAAAATGCATTTATGAACTCATCCACTGCATCTGCTTCAAAGATGATGGGCCAACAACACACTATATTACTATTTGTAATCCTTGATTGACCTATTAATTTAAAGGTTCGGGGATTCGTTTAAAACCTTGTTTGCTCTAGAAAAAAAATGTTTTTTTATGAGTGCTTCCAAAATCCAAATATGCTTGGCCATATCACTATTTGCACACACGTTGAATTCACCTCAACAGTGTGTCGTCACACCTTAATATCATCAACATGTTGATTTTGCACCATGCACCACACTTTTTTTCTATTATCAAAACCATTGATAATTTATATTCAACCGAAATACCACTGCGTATAGATATTGTCAGTCAGTTGGTATGCCTTGTGGATCCTCACATACCAACTAATTGGTGTGCCTTCCTCTAGCGTTTAAGTCCTACCAAAGACATGGTTGTGATCCACTAAAAGTTTAGCCTTCAATTGGGTCTTTTCTACAAGCAAAACTTTTTTCCATATCCCACGCAATTAATGCACTTGTTCTTTTTGTTTCTATATCAGAATAATTTATGGTAATAAGTGAAACCAATAATAATTGATGAGGTGAATTGAGTTTTAATGGTTCATAATGACTAATAAGTAACCAACAAACATGATTTTCTCTCAAACCTTTCAAATGAAATTTGGTTATTTTAATTTGTTTCGCTCTAAATTTTGTTTTTTAATTAAGTTTTCAATGCATTTGTTGACTTCATTATTACTTAGTTATGAACATAATTAAGTGACCAAAAGATTTAAGCAGTTTAACGATGTTTCCTTTTGATTTGATCTACCTTAAAAAAAATCCATTGTATTAGGAATCTATCTATTATCTTTATGCCAAAGGTGTACCAACTAAGTTGGTAGAGGTGTGGCGGATGATATTACATGTCACGGGTTCAAACCCGGCCGGCGGCATTGATGGGGAGGGTTAAGAGTTAAAAATATATATTTATAAAATATAAAATATTAAAAATAATAATAATAATAATTAAAAAAAATCAATTATCTCTATAAGATTATAATTAGTGTCAAAACTTCGTGCTAGCTTGTTTGGTGTCAATCGTGATTTCCACAGAAAGCCTACAGTAAAGTCATGATAATAATATTCTAGGTAGCTATATTCTTTTATTATTAATACCAAAATTTCATGCTAGTTTTTTTTTTTTTTTAATTTAAACCTTGAGGGAGGAGGGCCTTAGGTGTTCCAGGTTATTACTGTCCAAATTGACTCAGAGTCACAGTACAATTTTAACCTTCTAAAATAAACTCTTAGGTTTACAAAACCAAAGATGTCCTCACAAAGGAGAGCACTTTTGCTAATATCGCTCAATCTAGCAAGTGCCTCTAATATCAGGGGCAACCCACAGTCTAGAGGCCGGAAACAAGAGCCTTCTAAACTAATCATTTATGAGAAGAAAATGCTCTAATGAATCCTTTCGAGCATCCCTTAACAACATCACTTTTGAATTTTTTTACACATTATAATTCCTTGCATGGCCACTGGATACTTGACACACTACAAGAAATCAGTATTTTAGCGGCGGTTATGTAACGACGGTTTGAAAAAAATGCCGCTAAATACTTTATTTAACGACGGTTGTTTAACTGCCGTGGAACAATATTATTTAGCGACGGTTATTAGTAACTTGCGACGGTTTTACCATTGTTATAAATAAAACATCCACGTTCACTTAAAGCATCCAATTGGGTGCAACTAACATCCCAATTGGGGTTTCTTATTCCTCTTATCGATCTAAACAGAAGAACAGAAGAAATTAACAAAGAGAAAATACAGTACAAAAGAGGAGAAAGAGAACTGAAGAGAAGAAGAATGAAGAAGAACGAAGAGGAGAAGAAGATCAGTTGATCTTGGCTGGTATGTTTTGACTTGGGGTTTCTTCTTGTTGTTGTTAGCTTGTTGTTGTTGTCCGATTGACGCAGAGAGCTAGGGACTGAGAGAGGGACGATCGACACAGAGAGAGACGTGTGCACGATCGACTGATCTACTGCTGCTACATGTGAAATCAAATCAGAGGTATGTTCTTCTTTGCAAACCCTTCGATCTCTTGTTCTTCCCCATCCCCATCCCCATCCCCATCTGAATCATGGCACCTGAACCTGTCGATATCATCAATGAGAAGAACCCTTACCCACTTGATGAAGATGATATCGATCTCCTCAAAACCTATGTATGTCCTAGTCTTCTGTCCCTTTTTTTGTTTGAGGGATTATTGTTCATCATCAATCTCTAGGGTTTCGGATTCACTTAATTTAAGAGGGGTTACATGTTTTTTTTCTAAAAAGTTTTTTTTCAGAGTCAAACCTGTTTGAGATGAACTGTTTTTTTTCCTTTCAAAATTGATTCTGATATATTTATGGTATTAGTTTAGTATGAATTCAATTGTCGCAGTTTCAACCTCGGTTGATTGGTTAGGGTTAATTTCTTGTTTTACAGGTTGTTTATTTATAATGATTTTGCATATTTGAATTCGAAATTTGTACAGAATGGATTGGTTTAGGTGTGAGCTGAAAAGATTTCGACGAATTTGATGTGATTAATACAGTTTTACCTCTCTTGTTCAAATTATGGTTTAAGTATCAGCGAAATTGGATTGATTTGTTTAGGTCAGAATTGAAAATACTTCGATGAGTTATCCTACAATTAAGTAATTTGGTTTTGATTTGGTTGAATGGTGTGATGAAGGTTGTGTTTGTTTCTTCAGCTTTTTTTCATTAGCTAAACAGCTTGCTATTTCTGTCCTAATTTTGGATGAATGTGAGTCTGAGTTTTGAAGATACACGGTTGATGTGATTCCTTCAAAGAGATTGATTGTGTTTTCTTAGCAGATTCATTTTGTTTCACTATTGTGATTTTGATTCGATCCGACTGTTATTTGAGTTTTTGTTGATTTTGGAGTTTTGTTGAAGAAAGGATGATTCGTGGATTATCTAATTGAATACAAAAAATTTAAGAAAATTTTCTAAGGTTTATGAAGTTGCATTACATTTTCATTAGTCTCGCTGATTATCTGATGCAATTATTTTTTGGATTTTACTTATAAGTCTCTTTGAACCAAGTTTTGTTGGATTTGATGTGGAAAAAGTATTATAGTGTTCAATGGTTTTAGTGGGTTTTGTGAGTCGTGCTATATTTTAGGTTTTCACAACCTCAGCAGGCCGTATTTAACTTTTGACGCACTTTTCTCTTGATAGTAGATCTATATTAGTTTGGTGAATGTAATTTTTTCGGAGTGTTGACAAATTGAGTTTCTACTTTATTTGGATTTACAATGTGATGTGAATCATTATCAGATAATTCGTTTTGAATGTATTTGGATGTGAATCATTATCAGATTATTCTGGTAACTTGGGCTTGGCTCTTTCTTATCCGTCTTTTTGTATCTTACTCGGTATAGTTTGTCTTTTTTATTTTTCATTCCAACCTGATCTCACGGAGGGTGAAGAGGAAATTAATAAAGATATTGCTGCGCTTAAGGAGGGGCTCCATCGACAGGTGTCGCACATCAAACTTTTTACCTTTGTTTATGAAAAGTATATACATATTTGTTTCCCTGTTTGTCTTCCGAATTTGTTTATGTTCAGCAGTCTTGCATTGTGTATCCATGTACTTATATAAGTGCTTGCATGATTATATCTATATGCCTTAGTTCGTGGGCACACATTCCTGATGCATGCTTCTCTGCTTGGCTTTTGCTAATATTTTTCTTTTGTGATAGATTGGAAAAAAGAAAGAGCATTTATGCACGTAGATGACGTTATTCAAAAAGGAAGGGAGAAGGAGGAACGGTATGAATTGCTTATAACTGGATAGTGTTTTTTTTTTTTTTTCCGCTTCTAGAAGTAACTATGTTGTGGTTTTTTTTTATAGGTATCTTGAGCAGAGTGCAATAAACAAGCTTGTTGAGATGGCATGCAAGAAGAGAAGGGTAGTTAATTATTTTTCATGCATTAGATTTCATCCTTAGTTGTTCTTTTGCAGATGACAACAATACGTATTATTGTGTAGGAATTGCGTATGTTTTACTAGAGGAAAATGAGCCCAGTAAGGTAAGAGACGGTTTATTATATTATGGCTAGCCCCTAGATTCTTAGTTTCTTATATGAGGAATTTATTTTTTCTTGGTGAATTAGGCTAACCCATAGGTTCTCAATTCTTTTTTGTTCGGTTTGGATTTCAGGTATTTTGTTGAATTTGGTCTAGCCACATAGCTATGTTTAGGGATTTTGTATATCTTCCCATTTAATTGTAATCTCTACTCCTCCATTCCTTATTTTTCTTGTTGACAAACTCATTCTAACATCAATATTTTTTAATCTATTTGTCTTTATTTATTTATGTATATAGGTTTCATGGGATGCATTAACATAGTATTTTTGAATCTATATCAACTTCTGAAAATTAGTTATGGTTGATCTCAAATGCATATAAATAGAGAAATAGATATGGCTTACCTAGTTACATGTTATACAAAACTGACTCTCAAGGCAGTGGCCAAGAAACAACTCCGTAAGTTACTTTATTGAAATAAATAACAAGAAACTCAAAAGGGATAATTTGATGTTTGCACTTTGAGGGTTAATACATCTTTATAGATTTCATGCTTGATTAAGATTTGTGTTACATATTCAGTCCATACGTCCTATAGAGTTCAAACTTAGCACACATCTAGTTTACAACAGGATTTTTGCCTAAAGACTAACTCAAAGCGTCACTGTTTTTTTACTTTTTGATTTTGTCCATGCCTTGAGTTTCTTGGAATTAGTGTTCTGCTTAGATCAGTTCTTTATTTCTTGTTTTTTTGCTTTAACAGTTTTTTGGTTGCCACCTGACATACAATTGTTTGTAAATTGTCAGACTTCAAGGGCATTCCATTCCAGGCCTTTCTGATGAGCAATCTTAAGACTAAACTTAGATAGTTTAATCTTGGCCAGCAGCTTACTGATGAGCTCAAGGTCGGTGAGGCCCTGTAGACAACGCCTCTGAGACGACCATTGTACAACTTCGGTTTTGGTTGTTAGATGTAAGCATTGACAATTTGTAACAATTTTAATTTGTATTTTTCTTCTGGACCATGTATAATATTGATTTTGAAATGAAATTAAAGTTCCCCTTAATGTATGATGATGGTATCTTATGAGTTTATTTTAGTGTCGTTTATATTTGATTTTTGATTTGAGTCTAAAAGTTGTAGTGCGTTTGTTGGATAGATTATCTGCACCCAATGAAAAGAAAACACTACAGGTTGAAAAATGTGATTTTTATATGGTAAAAAAATTTGAATTATCAAAGGGAATTTAGCGGCGGTTGCAAACCGTCGCTAAAAGGCAAAAAGTTGGATTGTTCATCGAATTTTGGCGACGGTTATAAACCGTCGTTATATTGTATTTAGCGACGGTTATAAACGTCGTTGCATTAAACCGTCGCTATATAGTATTTAGCGACGGTTATGCCAGCGGTTGCTTAAACCGTCGCTGAATGACCTAGTGACGCCTTTATTAGCGGCGGTTGGCCAAGCGTCGCTGTATTATTTAGCGACGGTCAAAACCGTCGCTAAATACCTTTGGCCACCGTCGGTAAATTACTGTTTTTTTGTAGTGACAGGAGATTAGATTGATTGACCCAGAGAGACTCAGTGTATACATATCTATGCATACGAAGAGGTGAATAGTTGTGGCAAATGCTTCAGTTACACTAGCTGAGCAGGAGAGGTGAATATGGATTCTGATCACATGTCTTTTCACAACAAATAAAAATCTCTGCTAGCTTCAACTTGACAAGAGTACGTGGAACTGCTTATCATCGAACATAGTGAAAAAAGTAGCAAATTTGTGTCAGTTTTGTTATCATAAGATGATATCAAATAGTATGAAACTCTCACTAAGGTTCAAAAAGTATAATGCTGTTCAGAGGCTGAGAACGGATCCTGTTGCTGAAGAGTTGCATGTTTAGTTCAGTTACTGTTTTGCTTATTAAAATTATTAATAATGCACATGAACAATGAATATTCTTGGTTGATGTCAAAGATGTTTCTTTGATATAATTCTCATTTCGCATGCTTCCTGTATGTTTCTTCTATCCTTTCACAGTATTATTTGCAGTCTTTTATAATTAATATTTTCACCTCTCTAAAAGCCTTTAAACTAAAGAACTCGTTAAGGATATAAACTTGCTGTAGCTTCCAACAACTCACTAAGTTCAAGGTAGTATGCTGATGAGCATGCAAATTGAAAATGACTTAACATATTCTGCGACAGTTATCTGAATACCTCTTAACGTAGTTTTGACGAACTTGTTAATTCCTCAAAATGGAATATAACAAAACATTACCATTCTTGAGACAATGTTCAGACATGATTGCAACTGCAAGGATGCTGACTACTTTAACTATATATAAGATGGTGTGACAAAGGCAAAAGAAAAATTAATAAATTTATTTGTACCAATCTCATCTGATTTTCTTTCCCTGCATGGGTTATGCATCGCTTTGCAGATCCCTTAATACCTCCCATGCAGCACCATTGCAGTTCATATTTCTCATTTCAGTTTTTCCTGCTGTTACTATATGTGAAAGAGTAGGGTTGCTATTATACCAGACTCCAGTCTCCATCTAAAACTAGCTAATTAACTTTGAAGATATAATTTTTAGAAGAATTTTTTTTTTCAATATATATAATGAGTACTGATTAGTAGGCTTTTCTTCTTTCTTATATGTAAATCAACCAAATTGAAAAGTACTTATTCTCTCCTCAAGCAAAAACATTTATTCGCTATTGAATATGACAAAAAGCTTAAGAAAACACATGAAACTATAGCAAATTGCTACATTACAGACTGATTCATTACCTCTAAACAATATTGTAATCGTCTCAATTACTTAATGTATTTTACTCAATCATCCTCACAAGCGCATCGTCAGAATCCAAATCTACATAAGGGCCAGTGTGCCTGACAATATTACTTATTGGGACAGGCCGAGAGGACGAGCCTATACCATTTCATAATCTTCTCCATTCAGCAGGCTCAACAATTGCACAATCGTCGTTTGCATCAAGTCCAGTATTACGAACATTAGTTGTCTGGATCGGCTGATAGGCGGATGAGCCTATGCCAGAAGAGTTATCCATCAAAAATTGAGATGCATTATTGAGATTGGCATCTCTTCTAACTGCCCCCATCCCACTGAGCCCTTCTACCACCAGGACCCCTACTACGACCCCTACCCCGACCATGCCGTGTAGAGTTTCTCCTGCTAGGAGGGATTGCAGGCAAATGATTCCGGTATGTACTCTCATCTACTGGTTCAGCTTTGACAGGAAGTAATCCATCCCCATTAGTCATCATCAGATTTGAGATACAATAATTCAACGCTTGCCTTTGTCTGGAAGAATGTTGATTGTGGCTAGTCACATCACCTTCTAAAAATGATTCCAGTTGCCATGAATTCGTCATATTTGAGCTAAGAGATTGCTGGTTGTGACCAATCCAAGTAGAGCTTTTGTTAAGTTGACCAACTGTAGGCAATGGATTGACGTACCTATTCTCATTTACTGGTTCCATTTTGACAGGACCCAACCATGCCTGCTAATCTTTACATTTGCACCAGCATTAAACGATGACCCTTGCCCCAAAGTTGAAACAATTTCGTACTGTGTTTGCAGTGCTTAGGGATGGCAATGGGGCGGATTTGAGCAAATTCATCCCCGATCCGTCAGAAAACATGGATCCCAAAATCCGCCCCGCTAATTCGTTTATAAAGTTAATTAAAAACCAAAACCGCCCCGCGCGGATTGGTGGATATCTGCCCTGCCCCGCCAATCTGTTTAGGGTTTGTGGTTCTGTTATTGGATTGCCAAGTCCCTGCCCTGATCATAGCATCAAACTCATATCAACAATGTTTTCAAAACTTGCTAACCAATATCATTATCCATAATAGATTGTATTAGGCGAAAGCTCACAAAGCTACTAATCCAAGAATTGAAACATCCAAGAAGCACAAGGATTCATACTAGTAAAAGATACAAAAAAAAAACATAATTAAAAAAAAATTCGAATTAAAGAATCAAGATACAAAAATTATAATAAAAAAAAAATCGATCTAAAGAATTTGGATCTCAGATCTCAGATCTTTCTTACTGTAGGGGAGAGGAAGGCAGGGAAGGGAGGGGAGAGCTTCGAGTCTGTCACTGTGGGAGGCTTTGACTTCAACCACCAAACCACCCTTCGACCACTTGAGAGGCTTCGACCACCAGAGAGGCTTCGAGGCTTCAATCGACCACCACGCTTGACCACAGAGAGGCTTCGAGCACACAAAGAGCCTTCGCTTTGTGAGAGGTGAAATGAGATTGTGAGACAGTGAATGAGTGAAGGAGAATGTGAGAGGGGTTTATTTCATATTTGTAGTCAAGGGTATTATAGTAATTTAACCGATTAAACGGATATCCGTGGGGAGGATATGGCCAAATCCGTATCCGTCCCGAATAATAAACGGATACAGTTTGGATATCCGTATCCGCCCCAACCTCCATCCACCCTTAACCAAATCCGCCCCAAACGGGGCGAGTGGGGCAGATATCCGTAAAAATCCTCCCCACTGCCATCCCTAGCAGTGCTAAATAACCATGAATTCATCATATTTGAGTTAGGAGTTTGCTTATTTTGACCGCTCCAAGTAGAGCTTTTGTTAAGTTGACCAACTGCAGTGAATGGATTGACGTACTTGTTGTCATCTACTGGTTCCATTTTGACAGGGCCCAATCCATGCCTGCTATCATTACATTTGCACCAGCATTAAATGATGACCATTGCCCAAAGTTTAAACAATTCCGTACTGTGCTTGCAGTGCTAAGTGCACTACACGAAATTGACACTTTTGTAACAACTCTCAAAATAGTATCACTTTTGAGATGTTACAATTCACTAAACAATTTCAAATCAAAACTAAATTTAGTCAAAAAATTGAAAAACAGTAACACAAAAAAAATGATACAATAAGTTGGATCACCATGAATAGTATCACTTTTATAATCATACTCTTCATGGTGATACTATTATTGTATCATTTTGTTTGTGAAAATGTGTAAAGTTGTTAAGTGAATTGTTACACTTCAAAAGTGATACTGTTTCGGGAAGTGTTACAAAAATGCCAATATGGTGTAGTGGTGGGAGATCTACATCATATATGGATCTTGATCGTGACTGGGGTATACTTGATTCCCCGTGGAAGATGGAACAACACTTGTCATTGGGGGAACTAGATCATATAAACTTCCTTGATGTGAATAAGGAACTTGGTTCCCCATAGATGATGAAACACTAGTTGAAGTTCTGGTATCAGAAATGCTTCTTGAACGCGAATAAAGAGTTTGGTTCTCGAATTGAACAATTGTTGAAGGTTGGGCATTAAAGGTACTTCTTCGACGTGAAGAAGGAACTTGGCTCTTGATTTGAAATTGAACAGCAGTCGAAATTGGAGTAATACTTCTTTGACGTGTAGGACCTTGGTTTTGGAATTGAACGACAGTCGAAGTTGGAGTATCATATATACTTCTTTGATGGGAAAGACCTTGGTTCTAAAATTGAACATCATTCAAAGTTGGGGGATCATACACACTTGTTGGATTTGGATAAGAAAATCGATTCAAGATAGAAGGTGGAACATCAGTGAAACTTGGGGGATCTAGTTCAATAACATCACGAGGAATTCTGTTCCACATAGTAGTCAAAGTTCTACTACTATTATTGATGGGATGAGTAAGGTCAAGTGTGGGCTTTTTGGATTTGAGGAGAATTTCCGATAAATCACAAGTTCCATCCATTTTTCCCTTTCCCTTCTTACTGTTAGATTGTGATATGTCAGCGGTGGTGGTAGCAGGACATTGTTGTTTCCCTATAACTAAGGGAGAGCCATTTGCAGATAAATGTATACAAGAAAATGTATTAGATAGGGAAATGTAACCAGATGCATGAGAGTTTGTCGCTGCCCGCAGTACTGGTTACAGGATGACTCCTGTCCCATACTGCCGATTGTTGTAGACGAAGATTATCTTCATCTCCTAGCCCGTACTTATCATTCGCTGATGCCTGTTGAGCTGCCAATTCCAGCTCACTCATCCAAGCAGGATTATTGAGCAATTCCTCATCCAGGAACTCTGATGACAGAATTTCTTTCTTAGAACTATCCAACAAAAACAACAAAAAACCCATCAGCCAGGAAATTGCCATGGAGACTAGTGAAGTGAATAATACTCTGTAGAACAAATGGAGACTAAC
>QNQO01004497.1:0-24746 GCA_003290165.1 Berberis thunbergii | reverse complement strand
CAATGCTGTTGGTGGGAAGCTTTGGAACCTTGACTATAGCGTTGCTGGCGTTGAAGATATTACATGGTCCATAGCCTGATTCGTATCAAATAGTCTCAGAGTATAATTTTCCAGTTCAATCAAATCAAAAGCATGAAAAATTTATTACTTTAAGGTATCTATTGAGAATAATTCTGATTGATTGAGAATATTTGTATTAGAAAGGTTGCTTATTGAATCAAGATTGTATATATAGTTTTTAAGAAAGTTAAGATTATATTGTGAATATTCTCACAATATTCTCTTCATTAGTTTGTATATAAATGGAGAATGGAATGAGAAATACGAGACACGCAATACACACAAATCAAATTTTTTGTGTCTGGTATTCTATCATGGTATCAGAGCTAATCATAGAGTATATAAAGGGATTAAAGTACCTTTGTACGATTGGATCTTCCTAACTGGGCCTTGTAATCTCGAGTGCAGTCTCAAAGAGCATCAGGGATCCTTCTTCGAATAAGAAGGAACGAAGAAGAGAAGAAAGATCGCTGATTGAACCTGATCGATAACCGCTGATCGAACCTGATCGACCCTCTGATTAAACCTCTGACTGAATAAATGAAGGAATCTAATCGAAGAAGGAACCTCTGATTGAATAAGAAGAAACCCTCTGATTGAACCTCTGATCGAATAAGAAGGAACCTCTGATTGAACCCTGATCGTAAGAATGAAACCCTTGATTGAATCCTGATGAAAAGATACTGTGTAAGAAGTGTGGAGATTCTGGAGAAGTTTTTGATCGAAGAAGACGAAGCAGGTGGGTGTGTGATTTGAACCCTTGCGATTTGAACACTGATCGAAGAAGTTCTGAACCTCAGGGTTGAACGCTGATCGAAGAAGAATATCATCTCCTCTGGTTTGGTTAAGAACCTCTGTTATGTTTGTGAAATGAATATGTAAAGGAAAAAATATAATATAATAATAAATATAAATTTTCTGGTAGAGAGCAGTCAGAGCTGCAACTTTAATTTTTTCTGCAGCATTTTGGGATGAACTAGGTAATTTCGAACAATTACGTGCAAGTGCGGGAAGTGTACATCAATCGCTTCAATTCTGGAGAAAAAACGGGAGGAAGCAAAATACATTTGTTTCTATGGGTTTGGATGACAATTTGTACGGAACAGTGAGATCCAATATTTGGCTCAAGATCCGTTGCCAAACATGAACAAGGTATACTCAATTCTCATTCAAGAGGAGCGAGTAAAGAAAATCGCTCGCGCAAGGAAGAATGCGGGAAAATTATGGCCCTCGCCACATCGAACCGTCTTGACGAAAAGGATAAATTTAGTATGGTGTGTTCCCACTGTAAAAGGACGGGGCATGAATCTAACAATTGTTTTGCCTTGCACGGATATCCAGAGTGGTGGGGTGACCGACCCGAAGCGAAGTACTGGTGCTGGTCGCGGTAGAGGGCAGTTAAGTCTTCAAGGCCGTGGTCGAGGAACAAGGGTACGCATCGTGCCAACGTTGCTCAAACAGGTTCTGCTGGGCAGGAGTGACCGAGAAGATACATCTCCACTGCCTGGGCTGAATACCGATCAGTGGCAGACACTTCTCCAAATCCTGGGCGGGTCAAATCCGCAACGACTGATAATGACTGGTAAGCCTTGGATTATTGACACGGGAGCCTCGAATCACATGACTGGCACGATCGGGGATCTCCGTGACTTAAGGGCGATTGCTCAATGTCCGTGGGATTGTCAGATGGGAGTAGCACCATCGCCACTAAGAGGGGACGGTCACTCTTGAAGAAATTTCTGTTTGAAAATGTTCTTATGTGCCAGGGCTAACTTGCAATTTAATTTCTGTGTCGCAATTGACTGATCACTATAACTGTTTGTCCAATTCACTAATGATCTGTGTGTTATACAGGACTGCACTTCGAGGATGCTGATTGGTGCGGGTGAACGACGGGATGAACTCTATTTCTTCCGGGGCTGCCACAGGTTCACGCAATAAAGGCCAATAATGTGGTGTCTCTTGATCTATGGCACCAGCGACTGGGTCAACCATCTCTAAGTAACAAAGTTAGTTCCCGAAGTAAGTTTTAGTGAAACGAAAAATCGCTTGAATAAAATTGTGATGTCTGTCAGAGCAAAGCAAAGTAGAGATAGTTTCCTGTTAATGAACATAAAACTTCGACTATTTTTGAACTTATTCACACTGATTTATGGGGACCTTATAGAACAACTTCGTCTGTGGTGCTTCTTATTTTTTGACCATTGTTGATGATTTTTCCGTGCTGTATGAATTTACTTACTTGTTGATAAGAAAGAGGTCTCTCATACTCTTAAAATGTTTTTTTTCGATGGTTAAGAGACAATTGATAAAGAGGTAAAATCTTGCGGAGTGATACGACACTGAATTCACTTGCTGCGACAATATTTTTTTGATCACGGGATTGTTTTTTCAAACATCTTGTGTGGGAACACCTCAACAAATGGGTGGGTTGAGCGGAAACACCAACATATTTTGAACGTAGCTCGGGCGCTGCGTTTTCAGGGCTCTCTTCCTATTGAGTTTTGGGGAGAATGTGTGTTGACGGCTGGATACTCTCCCTCCTTGGTCTTGAATGGGAAAACACCTATAATGTTCTATATGGCAGCACACCCACTTATGATCACTTGCGCATTTTGGGGTCTTGTGTTATGCGCATGTACACGGGGGATAAGTTTGCCAGTAGAAGTCGAAGGTGCGTCTTTGTTGGGTATCCTTATGAAAAAAAGGATGGCGTTTGTATGACTTGGAGAAACGAGACTTCTTTGTTTCTCGTCATGTTGTATTCTCGAAGGAGTTTTTCCCTTTGCAGATCATTTTAATTTAGACCACGATGGTCTGCCTAATATTGAGGTGCTTCACGAGGACTTTGAGGAGACATCTACGGCTGTTTTGAGGGGGTGCTGAGGAGTGTGTACAACCAGATGGGATGCTGGGCAGCCGACATGTGCTGAGAGTTTGTTCAACCAAATAGGGTTGTTGGGCAGTCGGCGTGTGCCGAGGATGGGGCAAATGCTGGTGTCGAGGTGATTGTACAGCCAGATGAGGCTGCTGGGCAGCCGGCTTGTGCAAACCAAGAGGACAACCTGGACACAAGTCAAGAAGATGTGTTGGGCAGGGGTCAACGCAGAAGGCAAGCCTCGGTACGACTCCGTGATTATGTTACTCATACCATTCGAAAAATGAGTCCATCCGTACCAGCTTCACCCGTACCGACATTCCTCAGGTACACCCTATCCTATAGCACATTATGTGAATTGTGATAATTTTTCTATGCGACATAGACATTTTCTTGCAGCCTTGACAGCAAATCGGGAACCTGTGTGCTATTCTGAGGCCGCGAAAGACAGCCGCTGGGGGGATGCCATGCGACGAGAAATTGAGGCTCTTGAGATTAATGAAACCTGGGTTGTAACAGACTTGCCACCAGGAAAGAAAGCTCTAGGATGCAAGTGGGTATACAAGATCAAGTATAACTCTGATGGTACCATTGAGCGATTTAAGGCTCGGCTGGTTATTCTTGGGAATCATCAAATTGAAGGAGTTGATTATACAAAGACTTTTGCTCCAGTAGCTAAGATGGTTATAGTAAGGGTCTTTCTTGCCGTTGCGGCTGCCATGAATTGGGAAGTCCATCAGATGGATGTTCATAATGCATTTCTACATGGTGACCTTACGGAGGAGGTATACATGAAATTACCACCCGATTTTCAGGTGGGGACTTCTGGAAAGGTGTGCAAGCTTAGGAAATCATTATATGGCTGAAGCAGGCACCCCAATGCTGGTTTGCTAAACTGTCAACTGCTTTGAAGAATTATGGTTTTCGGCAATCTTATTCAGATTATTCTTTGTTTACTCCACAAAGAGGTGCGGTTCAGCTCAGTGTTCTTGTCTATGTCGACGACCTTATCATCTCTGGGCGTAATCCGGGGATACAGAATTCAAGGGTTACCTCAGTGTTTGTTTCCATATGAAGATCTGGGTCCTTTAAAGTATTTCTTGGGGTCGAAGTGGCACGCGGACCAGATGGGTTTTGTGCTTTGTGAACGCAAATACGCGCTAGATATCATCTCTGAGGCCGGATTGCTAGGGCAAGGCCCGCGGCGATGCCATTGGAAAAATCATCGACTCGCCTTATCCAAGAGTCCAGAGCTCGCTGACCGAAGCCTTACCGTCGCTTGGTGGGACGGCTAATTTATTTGTGTTTCACTCGACCCGAGTTATCTTATAGTGTTCATGATTTATCTCAATTTATGCAACATCCTCGGGCGGACCAATGGGAAGCTGCTTTGCGGGTGGTTCGGTACCTAAAAGGTAATCCAGGTCAAGGTATACATTTGAGTAGTAAGTGTGACATGCAGTTACATGAGTGTGTGACGCTGACTGGGCCAGATGCCCTTTGACTCGGAGGTCCCTCACTGGTTGGTTGGTGTTCCTTGGGAACTCGCCGGTATCTTGGAAGACAAAGAAGCAACATACAGTATCCCACTCCTTCGCAGAGGCGAATATCGGTCTATGGCTATGACTACATGTGAGTTGAAATGGCTTAAAGCTATTTTAGCTAGCCTCGGGATGCCTCACACACGTCCTATGTCTCTTCATTGTGATAGTCAGGCGGCTCTCCATATATCTCAAAATCCCGTATTTCATGAACGGACAAACATATTGAGGTTGATTGTCACTTTGTCCGTGATGACATTGTTGCTGGACATATCAATCCACATTTGTCCATCCAATGAGCAACTCGCTGACATTTTCCAAAAACATTGGGCAAACGACAATATGAGTATCTACTTCGCAAGTTGGCATACGAGATCTCCATGCACCAACTTGAGGGGGTATTGAGAATATATTGAGAATATTCTGATTGATTGAGAATATTTGTATTAGGAAGGTTGCTTATTGAGTCAAAATTGTATAATAGTTTTTAAGGAAGTTAGCAGATTATATTGTGAATATTCTCACAATATTCTCTTGATTAGTTTGTATATAAACAGAAGAATGAAATGAGAAATACAGAACGCAATACACACAAAATCAATTTTTTTGTGTCTGATATTCTATCATTATCTAATAAACATAATTTAAATGAATTGAAAATATTTTGAATGAGGAAGTTACTTGAGAAACGTAGCAATAGTATGTATTGTTTTAACTTTTAGAGAGAGGCTAGGAAACCATGTTTTTAAAAATGTTTCGTAACCATGATTATGTGGCATCGTTAGAGGAATTTTTTACAATTTTGAGATACACATAAAATCTTCGGAGATTTCATCATTCTTTCTAGATCATGACACGTCATCCTGATTGCAAAACATGTTTACAAAACATAGTTTCCTGGCATGACTTTAACTTTTAAGGTATGATCCACCTTGGAACCTTCCCCCAACTCCCTAAGTGTACTATACGAAAGACTATGCTCAAGTCTTTACATCATTGTCAATCAAACATTTCATATCCACAATTTGAATTGGTCGTTGTAATTAAATTTCTATGAACCCTCTGAACACGTTTGGAAATTTGCTTTTGTTATTAATTTCTTTGAAATATCCTCCATCAGTGCAGTATAAATCCTCTCATTTCTCTCCTTCATCTTCATAGCAAAACCAATCCACCATTAACATTGAAGCAAGTTTTGCTCACAATGCATCTTCATTATCATCAAGTGTTGGGCTTTTCTCCCTACTTGTCCTTCTCCATCTTTTATATCTGCCTCCGGTTGTGGAGGGCCATGCAACACTTACGATGACTGTGATGGACAGCTCAGTTGTCACAATGGAATATGTGATGATGACCCTGATGTTGGCACCCACATTTGTGGAGGTTCTGGTGGTGGTGACGCCGCTCCTTCAACTCATCAGATGGTAGTTGTCAGCCATCTGGGTCTAAACCTGCCAGGAAAAGAACCTAAACCGACATACGATTGTTCTCCCCAGTTACTCCTCCACACCTGCCAAACTCACTAATAATGATTTCAGCGAAGGGGGTGATGGAGGAGGTCCGTCCAAGTGTGATAGTAGTTACCATGAAAACACTGAACCCATTGTTGCTTTATCTACTGGATGGTATAATGACAATGGTCAGTATTCTTGATAGTCTTCACTGCAAACTCATCACAGTTTATCATGGTTCAATCTATATATTGAAAACTTTACAGGTCATATTTAATTAGATATGGATCAATCAAGTAATTGACAATGTGTTTTGAAATTGATGCATGTAACTATAGGTGGTACCAGGTGCGGTAGGATGATTAGTATAACTGCTAAAAATGGGAAGACCACAACAGCTAAGGTGGTGGATGAGTGCGACTCAAGGAACGGATGTGATGCAGAGCATGCGTATCAAGGTCCATTGCGATAACAATGTTGTAGATGGATCCAATGCTGTGTGGGAAGCTTTGGAACTTGATATCAGCATTGGCGTTGAAGATATCACATGGTCCATGGCCTGATTCGTATCAAATAGTCTCAGAGTAATGTTGCTGGTGATGATTTCTCCGCATTATCAGTATTTTCCAAATAAAAAAAATCACCACGTAGTTCTGTTTTGCTCTGTTTTAAAGTGGAAATATGCAAGGACTAATTGCTTGTTGAGATTGCAATTATGTCCATACAGATAGAATGAAAAGATGCATTTCTATACAACCCTGTAATACCAGCAGCATAACTAGATGTTGTAGACGTAAAAATTCAATCAATAATTAGAAACCAACCAAAACAAACAAGCCATATAAACAATTGAAATCAACAAGTTGGTGTTTAAGGGAATGACTTACTTCTGATCTTCATCAGTACAAGCGGATCGAACACACTCCACTGATACACAAAGCAGGGGATCTCCAAAGCTGCAGTCCATATTACCCAGATTCAATAGCTTGTAAATCCTCTACAAGAATCTCATAGTGTTTCTCAACCTCCCCAACACTTCTTCCCACCCTACCATATATCAGCATCAAACTCCCACTATTTGGGTTGTCTTCATCGACAATTGCCAAGCCAATTCAAATAATTGTTTTCCTCCCAACTCCCACCCATCAAATAAATTTGAAAACTCTTCCATACTAATAGACCAGAACCTGATTTCTTAGATCTCCCAAGATTATAAGGAAGACCCAATATCAAATTCTCAATTCTCGCATTCTAGACTTTCATTCAAGAATAACCATTTGGAGCGAAAACCTTATATAACTTCCCTATGTTGAGGTGGTCAGATTTCAGTGACACTTGAAAAAAATCTCTTTGTTTCTCCCTTCTGCCATAAACTACACGACATCAGCAATACAATACAAGAAGTATGCACAATTTAAAAATACATGAAATCAAAAACCATGGATCAGAATCTGCAAAACCTGACAAAGAAAAATACCTCACTCATCAATGAATCCAAGACCCAGAATCTCATTTTCCATTTCCTGCAAAGATTCCAATATGTTTTAGATCCAAATTTGCAACATCACCTGTAATGCAAAACAAACATGAAACACAAAACCAACCTCTAATTTTCGATATAACCACAAAAATTCATCGATCGCCTCTCTCAAGTTTAACCTCAATCTCAGCAAAATCAATTACTCACAGTGAAATAGAATCTTTTCCCCAAATACGAAGATTAATTCAAGCTAATCTTGGTCACAATTGAACACGATATCAACCCAAAATTCTTTAATTCGGAGCAATCAACTATCAATTCAGACTCGTTAATCATCTAACAAACCAATATAGATGAAGAAATCGAAGGAATTCAAAGAAAATGAAAAGTTGAAAGCAGAGTAAAGGCGAAAACTAACCATGAACTGATCAAGCTCTTTATCTTCACCAACAAGAGGCTGATTCCCATGACCTCCAATACTTTGCCACAACCTGCTGAATGCGCGAGCTGCGCGTCGATCCATGGCAACTGATCAACGGGAGTAGCAATGCGCAAACAAGCAACATGAGCAGAGAGCAGTTGCCCCGTCTGACTTCTCCCTCTCTCTTTCCTTCTCCTTCTCCTTCTCCTTCTTCTTTCCCTCTCCTTTAAATTTTAGGGTTTGAAGCAAATTAAGGGTTGAAAATTGGGGGAGAAGGAGCGGGAACGCAAAGCGGGAAGAATTCTTTTTTCCCAAAATTTCGCCCGCGACAAATAGACTTACTTCTCCACACGCCCACGTGCAACACACGTGCACTTTTGCAACGGTTTTAAGCCGTTGGGAACAATACCCACGGTTTTTTAGCCTGGCTAACATATCAACGTTAAACCGTGGCCAAGCCTTTTTTTTAGCCACGTGTTTAGCCGTTGGGAACTATAGCCACGGTTTTAGCCGGGCAACACACCAACGGCTTAAAACCGTGGCCACCCCTTGTAGCTAATCAGGCATTTTGTGTAGATGGAAAGCGGGGCAGCTAAAGCGAGCAATGATACACGCTACGACAGGTTCAATTTCTGGTGGGATTTCTCGAACTGTTATGCTGTGAGAAGGGGAGGACGGATGAAAGATTTATGGTCTCGAGATGATGAAGGAAAGAAGAAGAAGAACGAGTAGGCAAAAATGGAGCTCTCCCTGTGTCTGCAAGGAGGAGAGGAGGAAGGACTGTGGAGGTTGACGTGGATGTCGAGAAGAGAGGGTGGTGATGATTCGTGATGTGGTCTGTGGAGGATGTGTAGAGAAGAAAAAGAACATGGAGGCGAGAAATCTGTTGGTGGTTTATTTGTGCTGCGAGGAAAAAAATGAATAAGGGGCGGCGAGATGGAGGATGCTGTCAGTCTTTCTAGCGAGCGAGAATTGTTGGCGATGTGGTGGTGGTCTGGCGAGATGATTGCTGCGATGAGAGAGAGATCTTGGGTGCCGAGAGTTGTGTGTGGTGAGTCTGTTTCATTGTAATCTGATGTGGCTTGGAGGTGATGGAAAATGGTTGTGGCTGTCAGTTTCAAACGAACGAGAATCACGGGCGAGGGGATGATGAGCTACTGTTGGGGGTGGTTGAGAAGAAGAAGTGGCATCGTGTGGACGTGGATTGGTTGTGCAAATCATTGGTGATTTCATCAAGTGAGTTTTCTTATTCCCTGTATCTTGCAATCCTTGTTTCTTGACTGAATTAGTGATTTTGAGGATTGATGATGGGGTTTGTGGAGTTTGTTGTGAGGATGTGTGGTATGATTTGGATTTTGGTTTGGTGGTGTGATGACCTGTATTTGTGTGTCTTTGATGATTTTGGATTGTGGGTTTGGTTTGATTTTGATGAAATTGAGAGTTATGAAATCGAATGATTGTTCATTGTAGGTTAGGAACAGATTTACTATCAGAAATTCGTGAATTTTGAACTGATAGCGATCTCGACATATGTTTGGAAACCATTCTCTTAATTATATTTTGGTCTTACTGGGACTGTGATGTATGATCCTGTGTAGTACACAGTCATGGTGTACTTAAGTAACATGTATGTCTCAGCTGAACTTATGTAAGCAACACTAATTTCATTAGTACAAATAAGAAGTGACAGTACTCCATGGTAGTTCTTAGTGGAATCTGAATCCCCCATTTTTGAGAAATGTTTTTGTTTTCTGTATGTGCCTTGAGTGTTTGTTAGAATTTCTCTGAGGAAAATGAAATGGTGCTGTGATGTCTGATATAATAATGGTGGTTGTGAACTACCTTAGCATGTATTCTCTTTTGATAGTTCATCCAACAAATTCATTATGAAGTGGTTGCCTAATGAGCTTTTCATGTTGCATCTGGAGTATACCTAGTTGCCAAGGTCCTATCATAGTTTCATCGTTTGTAACCAACTGGGGTACGATATAAAACTGTTGTTTTCTCATTTGATTATGTTAGTAGGAATATCTCAAAAACTTTGATATGAACTATCTGCACTTCAACTTGACATTGTAAGCAGTGTTTTACCCCTTTTGGTAGTGCTCGTAAGCTCAATATTTCATTTTAGAAAGCATCTATTGCCCCTGTCATTCTCTGCAACTTGTTAGAAGTGGTAGCTTAAGGGATAATGTCTTGTTTGTATTAGTTTTATGTATGATTAAACCCTTATTTAGTTTAGGTCTAAAAGAAATTTTCTAGTAATAGATATTGGCTGGAATTTAACTGAGCACTTGTTTAGCTTGAGTATTGTATTTTTATGCGAATTGGTATGCTATTGTTTTTCATATGATGCAAAGAGATGAGATGTGTGAATTGGCAATGTGTCAAATATTACTCGTTCCCCAAAAGAATGGTGGATACTGTGGTTGATTTACTTATGGTTGACAAAGTGTCACCATAAAAGAGTTTTGAGTTTTAGTTGATATTTTTTATGCTTTTTTCCACAACTCCGAAGGAAAAAGAAATGTGAAAAGAAAATCAAATTGGTATACATACTTGCTTGTATACGTGTGATATTATTATGGGTATGCAGACTTGCTTGCATATCGGTGCACCGTTCCATGTGAGTTCGGTTGTACGTGTAGATTAGGAAATGATTGCCATGGATCGAACTTCGGGTGAGATGACATGTTCCTCGAGGTAGCACCCCATTTGGAACATGTACGCTCCGAGTGGTTTCGAAGGCAAGAAAGACACACTTGGGTGAGGTGTGTTCGGCACATGGAGGATAGTGTGATTGTGGGAAAGAAGAAATATTTCTTTTTTGTGTATGTGCATTGATACCTTAAGGATATAAACTAAATGCTCATTCAACCATTGAATGAGAACTACATGTCTTCCTAAAGGTAGAAAATGTGTTATGTTAATATTTCATAATAGTCTAATATGACTATGAATTGTACCATTGTTTGAAAATAAATCATACAGGATGGCAAGTCTACTCATATTTCTGCAGGTCAGACTTGCCATAGTCAATTTCTATAGTTATGATGATAACACATTTGCATCATTGAGGAACTACTGATGCTGTGGTTGTTTATTGTTTTGTTTATTTTGATGTTGTCATGTGTGAATTTATTGATTTTGGGATGAAGATTTTTCACACCAGCTTTATTGCTGACCCAAGTGAGCTTTTGCTTATTGGGTACATTCCTTTGGGAATGTAGCCGATTAGCCTTTCAGGTTTAGAAACTTTTGAGCAGAGTTACCGGAGTTCTCTAGTGGCTAGCAACGCTAGAGTCTTTCCGGGTTAGAGTTTTAATTGTTTCAGTAATTTCATCATGTTTAGTTGTTGCTGCTATTTGTTTATGTTGTTATTGAATTTTCACGTCCCGAGTTTTGGGGAAACGGATAATTCTACGTGGATCTCGCTTATTTTCCACAATCGCACTATCCTCCATGTGCCAACACACCTCACCCAAGTGTGCCTTTCTTACCTTCGAAATCATCAAAGACACACAAATACAGGTCATCACACCACCAAACCAAAATCCAAATCATAACCACACATCTTCACAACAAAACTCACAAACCCCATCATCAAATCCTCAAAACTCACTAATTCAGTCAAGAAACAAGGATTGCAAGATACAGGGAATAAGAAAACTCATTTGATGAAATCACCAATGATTTGCGCAACCAATCCACGTCCACACGATGCTACTTCTTCTTCTCAACCACCCCACAGTAGCTCATCATCCCCTCCCCGTGATTCTCGTTCGTTTGAAACTGACAGCCACAACCATTTTCCATCACCTCCAAGCCACATCAGACTATAATGAACAGACCCACCACACACAGCTCTCGGCACCCAAGATCTCTCTCTCATCGCAGCAATCATCTCGCCAGACCATCACCACATCGCCAACACATTCGCGCTCGCCTAGAAAGACTGACAGCATCCTCCATCTCGCCGCCCTTATTCATTTTTTTCCTCGCATCAACAATAAACCACCAACATATTCTTGCCTCCATGTTCTTTTTTCTCTACACATCCTCCACAGACCACATCACGAATCATCACTACCCTCTCTTCTCGACAGCCACGCTCAACCTCCATAGTCCTTCCTCCTCTCCTCGTTGCAGACACAGGGAAAACTCCATCTTGCCTACTCGTTCTCTTCTTCTTCTTTCCTTCATAATCTCGAGACCATAAACCTTTCATCCGTCCTCCCCTTCTCACAGCAGAACACACAACAGCGTAACAGTTCGAGAAATCCCGCCAGAAATTGAACCTGCCGTAGCTTGTATCATTGCTCGCTTTAGCTGCACCGGCTCTTCCATTGCCGCCAATTCGACCTCAGTGACCACTGAAGCGAAATGGAGGTGAGAGGAAGAGGGGAGCCGCCAAGGAGAAGAATCGTGAAGAAGGGGAAAAAAAGAGAAGGAAGGAGAAAGAAAAAAAGAAGAAGAAATAGGGTTATTCTCTTTATAAGGTGGGTGGCTATTCGCCCCCACCGAACTTTCGAATGCACCCACACTCTTTCACAAAATAAAACCTTAATCATTAGTTAAATAAAAACCCAAACCAAGCCCAAATACAATTGAGTAACAATCCATCAATATTAGGGTTTACAAATTTTGGTTAAATACACACACACACTTTATCCTATTTAGCCATGACAAACAAAAATCTTTTTCCAAATAATTGAGATTACAATATATGCCATAATTAATAAATAAGAAATTTTTATATTTATTTAATTAGGCGGGTGTTACAAACTAACCCGCGAATGAGGAACACGAGGATCCGGTAGTATGGAGGAACTACCACCACCCACAACTGGGAAAGAAGAAAGAACCATAGGAAAACCTCCATCACCTTCTCGTCATTGAGCAGAAGTGGAAACGAATAGCAGTCCCAACAAGAGCAGAAGAACCCAAGTAGGTTGTGGAAGGAGGGTCTCCATCCCTCCATCCACAGGAAGGGAAGAAGAAAAATGAAACTGCATCTCGGGAACCTGATTACGATTGTCAAGCTCCTTAGACTGAACAACAGCCAACTGGAACATCTTGTCATCTAAGGACCGAGGATCCTCATAAGAACACTTGGCAACATCAAGGCTGCCATAAGCAGAGAAAAACTTCTTTCCTCATCGTCCAGCAGATGAACGATATCTTTCTCACTCCTCTCCAAAGCCAACTTCATCTCTTCTGCCTCCTGCAAAGAGCAATGATCTTCCCTCGAATGCTCTTTATCAACAGAATCTGATAAAGAGATGTGTGGCGCACAAAATCAACAAGTTGTTTCTTCTTCAGAATACGGTCAGAAGGCAGAAACAACCGCTTCGAAGGAAGAAACTCTTACAATAAATATCTCATTCCATTGCGCCCACACGCTTAAGTCGCACAGAGAGTTAACCACAACCATTATAAAAAGTAAATGGAACATTCAACAAAGGGATGCAACTTTAAATGTGTTTTGTCTAAATTTACATCCTTCTTCCAACAAAGTTACTGGCCTAAGTATCGGAGTTCCTTCGGTCACCATAAAGGTGATCTTTGGGCAGTCTAGCAATTGTTTTGCAGGTCAAACTCACGTGAGTACGATTTTTTGTCGCATCAATATTAAAAGATCATTTTTGTTGTAGTGCTCCAACTATAAGTGAAGAACAACTATAAGTCGACCAAGTTTAAGTGATTGCTAGTTATAGTTATTTCTGAGATACTTATGGCAGTCTAACAATAAGTGCTTTGAATAACCAAACAATCAGTGATCATAAAAATCTGACGAGGTATTTATTTTCTTATAGAGTAGAGATTGAATATTTCACAATGACGGAGACAATTGAATTATTCTTCAAGAAAATGTCTACGAAAGGTTTATTTACTGAGAAGGGTTTTGGTTTTAATGGTGATGTGACATGAGAAGGGTTTATTTATTTTTACGATTGAGAAGGGTTTTTTTTTTAATGTGATGCGACATGAGATGGGTTTATTTATTTATTTTATTTTTTATTTTTTTGGTGATTGACATTTACATCATGGTTGACAATTACATTGTGGTTGACATCTATAACTACGGTTTTTGTCTTCTTTATGCATCTACAGTTTTAGTTTTCTTTAGTTTAGTTTCTTTATTTGATGGTCATGGTCATGTGGTTTTCAAAAGTGATAAGTGGTTTTAAAAGTGATGGCTGATTTTCATATGTGGTTTCATAGGTTATTGTTGACTTATGTTGTTCTCGTATGGTTTTCATATGTGGCCTCAAATGGTTTTAGGATTACAGTGGGTCTAAATATTATGTTATCTAAAACAATACAACTTTGATACAAGAGAACAATGCTTGTTTGTGGTGTAGCCATTGATCATAACATACTGTTATGCTAAAATAGTAGCTATTCTTATCAATGGTTGTGATTTTGATAAGAATGAATTTTATAATCATTGTTGAGGTTATATAGTCTAATTATTTGGTCTCGAATTGATTTGGAAAAATAATGGCTCAAATAAAATACTTGGTAAATGTTCTTTTTCCACAACTCCGAAAAAAAAATGTGAAAAGAAAAGAAATTTTTGTATAAAGACTTGTTTGTATACGTGTGATAGAATTATGGGTATGCAGACTTGCTTGCATATCGGTGCACCGTTCCATGTGAGTTCTGTTGTACGTGTAGATTTAGGAAGAATACTTGCCAGTGATCGAACTTTGGGTGAGATGACATGACACTCGAGGTGGCACCCCACTTGGGTCATGTACGCTCCGAGTGCTTTCGATGGCAAGGGAGGCACACTGGGGTGAGATGTGTTCGACACAAGAGGATAGTGCGATTGTGGAATAGAAGCCAAGAATTAGAAGAAGAAAAAATTAAATAAAAACCATTGAATTGAGCATGCCATGAAATGGTGTATAGATTATTTTAACTTGTACTAGGTTAGCCTTGAGGGAAGAAACTTACAGCTCATTCGAACCTCGAATGAGAACTACCTGTCTTCCTTAAGGTGAAATTTGCATTTTGTCCTTTTATATTAATTGTCTTGATTTGTAAGTTTGCTCACACCAGTATGATTATACTGACCCAGATTTTGTATTGTTTTACAAATTTGGGTACGTTCTTAATGAGCGTAGTCCCAGAGAACTATCAGGGTTAATTGGAGCGTAAGGAAGGATAGTAGTTGCGTGGCGATAGCTGAGGAGTCGAAACGTTTTATTCTTTTTAGATCTTTATTATTATTCCTAGGTAATCAAATGTAGGATTTAGATATAAATGCTCAGTTTTGTCAGACATTTATTTGGGGAATTTATTATTGAAATTTTCATTTATTCGTTGTGGACCTCATTTGTAGAGGAATAATATTGAGGAAGCTTATTAGTTGTTTTCTGCCTTATGACTGTACCATTTAATGTGTTCCTGTTATGCCTTGGTTTTTTAGACAATCTATTTATTTATGTTGTTAAAAAATTTGGGCATGACATTGCTCTTGTATTAATTTCTTTGAAATATTCTCCATCAGTGCAGTATAAATCCTCTCATTCCTCTCCTTCATCTTCACAGCAAAACCAATCCACCATTAACTTTGAAGCAAGTTTTGCTCACAATGCATCTTCATTATCATCAAGTGTTGGGGCTTTTCTCCCTACTTGTCCTTCTCCCATCTTTTATATCTGCCTCCGGTTGTGGAGGGCCATGCAACACTTACGATGACTGTGATGGACAGCTCATTTTGACAATGGAATATGTGATGATGACCCTGATGTTGGCACCCACATTTGTGGAGGTTCTGGTGGTGGTGACGCCGCTCCTTCAACTCCATCAGATGGTAGTTGTCAGCCATCTGGGTCTAAAACCTGCCCAGGAAAAGAACCTAAACCGACATACGATTGTTCTCCCCCAGTTACAACCTCCACACCTGCCAAACTCACTAATAATGATTTCAGCCAAGGAGGTGATGGAGGAGGTCCGTCCAAGTGTGATAATAGTTACCATGAAAACACTGAACCCATTGTTGCTTTAATCTACTGGATGGTATAATGACAATGGTCAGTATTCTTGATAGTCTTCACTGCAAACTCATCACAGTTTATCATGGTTCAATCTATATATTGAAAACTTTACAGGTCATATTTAATTAGATATGGATCAATCAACTAATTGACAATGTGTTTTGAAATTGATGCATGTAACTATAGTGGTACCAGGTGCAGTAGGATGATTAGTATAACTGCTAAAAATGGGAAGACCACAACAGCTAAGGTGGTGGATGAGTGCGACTCAAGGAACGGATGTGATGCAGAGCATGCGTATCAAGGTCCATGCAATAACAATGTTGTAGATGGATCCAATGCTGTGTGGGAAGCTTTGGAACTTGATATCAGCATTGGCGTTGAAGATATCACATGGTCCATGGCCTGATTCGTATCAAATAGTCTCAAGAGTAATGTTGCTGGTGATGATTTCTCCGCATTATCAGTATTTTCCAAATAAAAAAATCACCACGTAGTTCTGTTTTGCTCTGTTTTTAAAGTGGAAATATGCAAACTGCACTACCTGTTTTGATATAACTTTTGAAAATTATAAGTGACAATGTTGTAGATGGATCCAATGCTGTGTGGGAAGCTTTGGAACTTGATATCAGCGTTGGCTGGCGTTGAAGATATTACATGGTCCATAGCCTGATTCGTATAAAATAGTCTCAGAGTATAATTTTCAAGTTCATCAAATCAAAAGCATGAAAAATTTATTACTTTAAGTTATCTAATAAACATAATTTAAATGAGTTAGAAAAATATTTTGAATGAGAAAGTTACTGGAGAAACTTAGCAATAGTATGTATTGTTTTAACTTTTAAGGTATGATCCACCTTCGAACCTTCCCCACAACTCCCTAAGTGTACTATACGAAAGACTATGCTCAAGTCTTTACATCATTGTCAATCAAACATTTCATGTCCACAAATTTGAATTGGTCGTTGTAATTAAATTTCTATGAACCCTCTGAACACGTTTGGACAATTTGCTCTTGTTATTAATTTCTTTGAAATATCCTCCATCAGTGCAGTATAAATCCTCTCATTTCTCTCCTACATCTTCATAGCAAAACCAATCCACCATTAACATTGAAGCAAGTTTTGCTCACAATGCATCTTCATTATCATCAAGTGTTGGGGCTTTTCTCCCTACTTGTCCTTCTACCATCTTTTATTTCTGCAATTTCTTATTGTGGGGGGCCATGCAATAACATGAATGATTGTAATGGCCAACTCATTTGTATCGGGGGAAATGCAAGGATGACCCGGATATTGGCACCCACATTTGTGGAGGTTCCGGTGGTGGTGGTACTGGTACTCCATCTCCGTCAGGTGGGACTTGTAGGCCATCCGGAGAGGCAAGCTGCAATAGCCAATCTAAGCCGACTTATACATGTTCTCCGCCTATCACATATCCCTCAACGCGTGCCAAACTCACTAATAATGACTTTAGCAAAGGGGGTGATGGCGGAGGTGCCTCGGAGTGCGATAATAGTTACCATTCAAACAGTGAACGGGTTGTTGCTTTATCCACCGGATGGTATGCAAGTGAGTTACTCCTCATAACGGCTACTAAAAACAGATTAGTAATATAGAACAAATCTCATGTGATGTTTATAAGCACATCACAATCATAAAAAATATCAATTCAACAACATCATAAGTTATTAATTTCTATTCAATCATATATCTATTCAAAAAATTGACTGAACGAGTTTATGAACTTGATGTAGATGGAAGTAGATGCGGAAAGATGATTCGTATAACTGCCAGTAATGGGAGGACTTCTATAGCTAAGGTGGTGGACGAGTGTGACTCCCGGAACGGTGGCTGTGATGCAGATCATTCGTTTCAAGGGCCATGCGATAACAACATTGTTGATGCTTCCAACGCTGTGTGGCAAGATCTGGGGCTCACTACAGACATCGGTGTAGTAGACATCACATGGTCCATGGCTTGATCAATTGTGATACTCTTGGTGGTGATCCATGGCATTGATGATGTACCAGGCTAATGATCTAAGTAAAATAATGACGCCACCATTGTAAAATAAGATGCATTTGCAGGCTTAATCTGTGTGCATAAGCAAATGTGTACATCGTTTGATCCTCTGGTTAGGGGATGTATCTATATATGTAATTCTCCATAATCATAGCTGATTAATAAAAGTGCCTCGTAGATATGGGATCGAATTTTGGATTTCACTACGCCCAAAATTGCAATTTTGTAACACAATCAAAGATTTTGATGATCAAACTGATGATTTTGTTTTCTTTGGTTCATAATACATTATAAATTTCCCACCTTTTTCTTTCTCTTGCATATATTTTCATACCAAAACCGACCCACATTTTGAGCAAGTTTCTTTACAACAATATGCATCTTCACCAACTTGTGTTGTGTTTGTTCTCCTTACTTGTCCTCCTCCCATATCCAGTGACGGAGTCAGGATTTTTGTTGAAGGGGGGGAGAGCGAAGTAATGAATATAGTTAATTAATGATAATATAATAATTAATTACTTTAACAAAACAATTAATTCGAATAATACATAAATAACTATTCAAAACACCAATTGCTAAACAAAACTCAGTCTAACCTATAAGGAAGACAGTGACTCCAATAAACTACTTTGTAGAAGCACAAAAGATAAATATATGGAAGAAAATTAAATTAGTATATAAAGTTAAGCAACAATTCTAGTGAGCCATATTTGGTGGCCACTTTTGGGTCATTTTGGGTTTTTTTTTTTTTTTTTTTTGATATTTTTACTCATTTTATGAATGATGTTTGGGGTTGTGTTTTAAACAAAATGATAAAAAGTGTAAAAAACCAAAACTGACCCAAACATGGTTCCCTAGACTTAAAGTTAAGTAGCAAAAAATAATTTCAAATGTAAAATTAGATATGGACAAAAAAAAATTGAATTATTTACTATTTTCCACCTATCAAAAATAGATATTAGAGGTTACACCATCATTAATCACTATTGCAATCTCACTCAGGACTAGCAGTCAACGTGCATTGATTTTTAAAAGGCCCTTTTAAACATTAACTCACAGAAGAACCTTGATATACAAATATGTATTTTGAAGAAAAATGAATTGATCAAAATTTTCATGTATCTCCAGAAAATCCTATGAATAAAAGAAAAAAACCAGACCTCGAGAAAATATATTTTTTAAAACATTTTTCTTCCTCAAAGCAGGAAAGAAAGGTTGGTGTTGTTGACGGTGATGGTGCAAAAAAGAACTAAATCAAACAAAAATGGAGGGAGAGAAAGATAGTAGGATGCGTGACATTTGCTGGTGTCGCAGTAATCAGAGAGAGAGAACAAAAGAGGGGAAATGAAGGGAAGCGAGGAGGAAAAACAAATAGAAGAAGAGGTGGGCGGGACTACTAGTAGTAGTCGACATTGCAAATATGACCATAATAGAATGATAAAAAAAAAGGGATCACTGGGGACTGGCAGGAAGGACTAGTCAGCATTGCCCATATCTGCCCCCACTTGGCCCCCTAGTGGCTCCATCTCTGCGGCCATATCTGCAGTCTCCACATGTACCTATGTAAGAACTTGAATGATTGTAAAGGCCAGCTCATTTGGACCAATGGCAAATGTAACGATGACCCGGATGTTGGGACACACATATGTGGAGGAAAATCTCCACCTCCATCTGCAGGTGATACCTGCGAGCCATCCGGAGTTCTAACTTGCAAAGGAGGGAAGAGCAAACCAACTTACACTTGCTCTCCTCCGGTCACAGCCTCCACACCTGCCAAACTCACCAATAACAATTTCAGCGAAGGGGGGGTGGTGGGGATCCGTTTCCAACAAGGAAAGTATTGTTGCATTGTCTACAGGATGGTATGCAGGTCAGTGATGATCCACCCTAATATCAAGAACATGCTAAATAAATCCAAAGTGCCGAATCTAATTACAAATTTAATTCGGGCTAATTGATTTGATTTTTCTTGATGCAGGTGTGGCAAAATGATCAAAATAACTGCTAAAAATGGGAAGACTACTACAGCTAAGGTGGTGGACGAGTGTGATTCAAGGCATGGCTGTGACAAGGAGCATGATTATCAAGTTCCATGCGATAACAATGTTGTTGATGCTTCCAATGCTGTGTGGAAAGCTTTGGGGCTTAATACAGACGTTGGTCTTGAAGATGTCACTTGGTCCATGGCCTGATTGATTGACTCGTTTCAATAATATGTAATAATGGTCTGTTACTCTAATTAAATAATTTCAGCCCTATCCATCTTAGCAAGTCATTGCATTTTCGACAATTTATAGATGATTGCGAAGACTTCAATCTACGGTATATACACTTATTATAGGAGCATGTCTTTTTTCCAAAATCATTCCCCTGCTCAGAGATGAGCTAACTCTAGCTAGTTCACTTGTAGATAATTCAAAGAAAAATTTGTTTGTTCTTGTTCTCAACCAAAAAGTATTCGACTATACTTCACTAATCTTTCTTAATTTGGTGTCCTTAAAATCCCTGTTTGAAATATAACACTGCAAATTCAGGTTCCAGGCTTCTAACACCGCCAAGGATTCGGCCTTGCTGACAGCAAATATGTTTCCCATCCAAGATTTGGCAACATCAATTAGTGCATATATACAGGCACACCACTGGGAATAACAAATTAGTACCGTTGGACAAGCAGTTGAACAAAGGAATTCTTCAAGAGCTCACATCATCCCTGCTCTGCAGAGACGATCAAACATGCTCCATAATTAAGTCTCTACATCATCTGTTTAACCCGAGTTTATCAAAATGCACGGCCCCATGACCCACATTAAACATATTTCCCCAGCCTGAACTCGCTACCAGTACTATTAGGAAACCATTACTATTTGGCTAGTCATGGTCAAGTCATCACAGAATGGCCAAGCAAACAGATAATATCCACACAAATTTGTTCAACTTTCTTTCTTCACAAACTGGTACATTTGTGAGATTTTTTCCTAGGAAAATATCCTTATCCATTCACACAATTCCCATTGTATCTTCACACCAAAACCAACCGAAAATTTCAGTTTTCTCTCATAATAATATTTGGACTATTCAGGGCCACAGAACGAAAGTATTAGGATTGATATGATTCTGTAGAGGAAAATAACTAATCGTCGCCTGGATGTTAACTGTGGTGGTCAGTTTCATTATACTAAATTGATTTGCACTTAGCATCAATTGAATATGACGTTCTACGACAGAACGTCTACAGGCACCTCAAACATGCCCATTAGTAGATTTGGTCCTAAGACTCCTGTCTGCATCCCTTCCACGTTACTATTGGATTAATTGGTTTGAGAGCGGATACTTGAAGGGTCTAAACAAACTCAACTTTATGGGTGTTGAGTACGTTTGGAGTCTTTTGACCTCATTGCTCTGTAAATCCAAATTCCACACTCCACTCTACCCTCCAGGGTTTTGGTCCAAATCAGTATGCAAAACTCTTTTTGTGCAAAAATATCTCAGTCGTAGTTATCTAAACTCTAAATGCAAAACGCAATTTGGAAACCTAATAAAGGCTTATATCTAGGTGCATTTAATGGATAGCAACATTTCAAATCTTAGTTCCCCACCATTTATTTCATCAAAAGTCAACCTTCCGACTCAGAATTCATCGGCTTTTTGAAGTTCAATTGTTAGTTGTTATCGATGTTGGTTGTGTTGACATTGATTAGGACGCAAGTACATTCCAATGTCTATTCCAGTAAAAAAAAAATAGAGTGAGGCTAAGAAATCATGTTTTGTAAACATGTTTTGCAATCAAGATGATGTGACATTGTTAGAGGGGGTTTTTACAACTTTGAGATACACGTAAAATCATTAAAAAAAAATCTTGTTTTTCCTCTTGAGCACCAACTTGTCGAGAGAGCCAGGGTAGGTTGTGCCAGACCAGGCCCACTATCATCCATCCTAAAGATGTGTATAATGATCTAATCCAACACAATCACACAGACATAAAGCTCCCTGTTGCTGTCCTGGCTCTAAAGGCCTGGCTGTCAAGATTTTTGCTTATGCACCCCTGATTTTAGAGGGCGAGGGCCTAGAGCGCGAGTCCGGCTCACCACCATCCATCATTGGGCCTCGCTCACTAGAAGGTCTCTTTGCGCACAGAACAAACAATCACAGAACTATGATGGAGATTTCCTCTGTCAGACAAAAATCGTTTAAAAATCACCAAAAATATACATTTGTCTGTTACGTCACATTGATGCATTACATTAACCATAAACATCCCTCCAAAACAAATGTGCCATCAAATTCTTTTTTTAAAATAGCCGCCAAAGTCTTTGATAAAATTTTCTAATCACAGCGAATATGTTGCAGAGAGATTTAATTAATCAACAAATCCAATTAGGTAAATTCCAACTCTCAACGACCAGCCAAAGACACAGTAAAATCAGTCGGAATTTTCATCCTCTTCGCCACTTCATTGACTCCAGATACAGCTTGGAGATCTTCCCTGCTACGTGGCGCATATCCGGCCGTTTATCAGGGCTCCGAATCGACGCATTCCAGCACTAAACGTGTCATCTTCTCTGCTACCTCAACTGGAAATGAATCCTTCAACCTCCTATCCATCCATCTCCTATATTTGCCTTCATCCTCATGGCCTCCCTCGCAATTTTCAATCAAAGAAACCCTCTCGTAATTGTCTTTATCTCGATCAAATCGAAACTTCAATGGCTCTTCGCCTGACAAAAGTTCTAACAGCACTGTAAAGAATTGTATTGAAATATTGTTCCCCATTCATTGAATAGAATACAAGCTTATATAGAGCTAATTTTGACATAACCTAATAGAAATAGGAAACCTAGCAAACTTAGGGAACCAAAATACAATAGGAAATCTAACCAAACTTAGGAAACCAAAATACAATAGGAAAGTGTTCCTAACCCATTCTAACCAAACTTAGGAAACCAAAATACAATAGGAAAGTCTTCCTAACCCATTCTGTAACACTTTTCTATTATGTGACAAAGATAAATTTCTATTCTGTGACACTTTCCTATGTTGTAAAATAGGTAGACTTCTAATCTCTAACACCCCCGCAAGCTGGACATGTAGATGCAGACGAAATGTGCAGCTTGGAGGAAACTTTGAAGACCTATTTGGTGATGAAATCATTATCGTCGAGTCTGGACGAGTCTTGGTATTGCTCAAGTCGAGTGGTATTGCTCAAGTCGAGACAACACGGATTTTGGGTATTGCTCAATTCGAGTGGTATTGCTCGATTCGAGATAACATAGATTTTGGTATTGCTCAATCGAGTGGTATTGCTCAAGTCGAGACAACACAGATTTTGGTATTGCTCAATTCGAGACAACACATATTTTGATATTGCTCAATTTGAGTGGTAGAGCTCAATTTGAGACAACATAGATTTTGGTATTGCTCAATTTGAGTGGTAGAGCTCAATTCGAGACAACATAGATTTTGGTATTGCTCAATTTGAGTGGTATAGCTCAATTCAAGACAACATAGGTTTGGTATTGTTGGCCCCCCTTCCTTGATTGAATTGCAGGTTGGCGGCATGTTGCTGATATGCATGAAGTTGTTGTAGAGTGCAATTTCCCTTCAATTTAGTTGAACTTTACTGTCGCTTTCATCCCCTCCCCGCCTCTTGCATAGATGTCAGAGGCGGGGAAGAGCTTGAATCCCCAGAGTCTTAGGTCACCAAAAAAAGTGGCTTTGATACCATGTAAAGAATTGTATTGAAATATTGTTCCCCATTCATTGAATAGAATACAAGCTTATATAGAGTATTTTTGACATAACCTCATAGAAATAGGAAACCTAGCAAACTTTAGGAAACCAAAATACAATAGGAAATCTAACCAAACTTAGGAAACCAAATTACAATAGGAAAGTCTTCCTAACCCATTCTAACCAAACTTAGAAAACCAAAATACAATAGGAAAGTCTTCCCTAACCCATTCCTAACCAAACTTAGGAAACCAAAATACAATAGGAAAGTCTTCCTAACCCATTCTGTAACACTTTTCTATTCTGTGACAAAGATAATTTCTATTCTGTGACACTCTCCTATGTTGTAACATAGGTAGACTTCTAATCTCTAACACCAACCCAAATGCATACACATCGGAACTTTTGCGTTGCAGAATCACCCATATTGAAACTCGGGTGACATGTAACCTCGCGTCCCTTGGAATTTCATCACTCTACTATCCGACCTATGCAGCATTTTCTTTTTGGACAGAGAATCTCCTCCTTCTTCTTTCTTCTTGAATATCTTTTTTTTTTTTTTTTTAAATTAAACCTCCAGTGGGAGGGGCAACTATGGAATGCCAGACCAAAATTATCAAAGCCAAAAGATTCTTACATTGCTGCGGGGGTAATTGTGACTATACCCGCATTAAACCAGCAAGCCAAAACAAACAAAACTGCCATACATGAGACAATCTGAGACTAATCTTCCTCATGGCGAAGATATGTCGTTTGCATTGTATCAAGCACAATCAAACCTGCAATACGCCTTGGAAAATTATTACCAGTGAAGGAGCCTGTCCCAAGATTGTGAAAAGCTGTAGCGGCTAATGCATCTGCCACCGCATTTGCCTCCCTATAAATATGGTGACAGAATAACGTCATCGTCGTTGTCAACAGTTTGATGTCTTTCAAAATATTCTCCAAATGCCATGGGATTTTGAAAATATCCTTAAACCAGCCACAAACCAATTCAGAATCTGTCTGAATAATCACCTTTTTGAACCCCCAATCAAGACATAGGTGGAGACCCTCTAAGAGCGCCAAAAATTCCGCTTTGTTGTGAGACCCAGCTCCGAAGAAAATATATTTTCCCACAATACCTAAGCCTCGGGAGTCGCGAATAACCACCCC
>QNQO01004496.1:0-24690 GCA_003290165.1 Berberis thunbergii | reverse complement strand
ATTAAGCATATTTCATCTTAGCCCGACACAATAAATCATTTATGTATTTTGACTGGGATAGGAGCAATCCATTCTTAGTATGTTGAACCTCAATACCAAGGAAGTAATGAACAAGTCCCAAATTCTTCAATGAAAATTGAGCATTCAATTGATGAATAAGCTGAGAAACAACATTTGAGTCAGCTCCAGTAACTAGGATATCATCAACATACACTAGAAGAAAGATTGGAAATGGAGAATGTCTGATGAACAAATATGAATCAGACTTAGTAGAAACAAAACCAAGCTGTAGAAGGGTATGTCTGAGCTTATCAAACCAAGCCCGAGGAGCCTGCTTGAGGCCATATAAAGGCTTATGAAGTTTGCAAACAGCAGTAGGACGAGAATAATCAATGAAGCAAGGAGGTTGCATCATGTAGACTTCTTCCTGTAGATCTCCATTTAAAAACACATTGTTGACATCTAGTTGAAAGACTGACCACCATATGTAACTGCCACCGAGAGCATCACCCTGATTGTAGTTGGCTTAACAACCGGACTGAAGGTTTCAATAATCAAACCCAGCCACTTGCCGAAACCCACGAGCCACCAATCGAGCTTTGTATCTATGTACTGAACCATCAACATTTTCTTTTACCTTAAACAACCACTTACAGCCAACAACTGACCTATGTTGTGGCATGTCAACCAAAGACCATGTATCATTTCTCATCAATGCTAGGTACTCATCTTGCATTGCAGGAACCAGTGAGGAGTGTCTAAGGCTGAAAACCAGACTTGCAGGTTCAGCTGAAGTCAAGTATATTTTTGGCTTGTATATGCCAGCCTTAGATCTAGTAACCATAGGATGACTAGGAGTAACATGAGTAGTGTGATGATCAATTGAAGAAGCAACACTAAAAACATTATTAGAATCAGCAGTAGAAGCAATATTAGGACTAACATGAAGACCAGGACTAGGACTAGGGTGGTCAGAATGATGAAGGACAACATTAGGACTAGGACTAGGACTAGACTGGTCAGAGAGAGGGAAAGGAGAACCCAATGGACTATGAGAAGAAACACGGTTTGAACTAGATGACGTGCTATCAGTAGGTGGAGCAGAAAAATTTATTGAAGCAGGAATATCAGTAGAAGTACAGAGACCAGAGGAAGTGACTTAGTACTCCATTTTGAATAAGGAAAGTAACTCTCATTAAACACCACATCACGAGATATGTACACCCGACCTGTGGATGACACACACTTATACCCTTTATGTTGAGAACTATACCCAAGAAACACACATTCAGTTGATCTAAACTGGAGTTTATTAGAGTTGTAGGGTCTAATATTTGGAAAGTAAGAACTGTCAATACTTTTAGATGGCGATAATCTGGAACTTTGTGATAAAGAGTTTCATAAGGAGATTGTCCCTTAAGAACAGTGCAAGGAACACGATTGAGAAGAAAATTGAAGTGCAGACTGTTTCATCCTATAATTTAGGGGAAGTGAGGTATGAGCAGGTAGAGGGCTGATTCAACAATGTGGCGATGTTTTCTTTCAGCAACGCCATTTTGTTGATGAATAGTTGGCAGGCAAGACAATGAGATATACCATGTTGATTGAGAAACTTCGAAAAGGACCTATATTCCCCTCCCTAATCTGACTGAATACATTTTATTGGAAGTCCAAACTCTAATTCAACCTGAGCCTTAAACTTAAGGAATGTGGGATAGGCATCAGATTTGTTTTGCAACAGGAAAACCCAAGTGAAACGACTAAATGCATCAATGAAGTGTATATAATATTTTTAACCACAAGAGGATATAGTTGAAGCAGGACCCCATATATCAGTGTGTATAAGTTCTAATGGCTGGCATACACAGTAGAAGATTTGGAAAAAGGAAATGTATGAATCTTACCCAGCAACAAGAAGAACAAACATCCATATTGCCATTATTGTGAACAACAATATTACACTTTGTAAGGATCTTTTGTATAATAGGAAATGCAGGGTGACCAAATCTAGCATGCCAAATGGACAAGGAAGAAGATGGCTTAGACACAGTCATATTCATACAAGCATTGGAACAAGCTGGAATGCTTTGATAGGTGCTGAAATTGCTATCTGGTCTATTGACTGAACTGGGTAGCTTGCTGACATTGCTATCTAGACTACTGAAATTGCTGAAACTGTTGAAACTGCCATCTGGTCTAAGTAATTGCTTGCTAAAATTGCTGGAAGAACTATTGTTTGGAATGTATTGATAAGTTGACTTGGAAATAGAATGCACAAACTTGGAAGCAGGAAGAGGCATAGATGGAAACACATAGAGACCATTCTTAAGTATCCCTTCCAAGAGGGTTTGGCGTGTGACCTGATCTTTGACAAAACAGATATCAGAATGAAATTCAAAGAAGGCCTTATTATCCCTAGCAAACCTAGACACACTTAAGAGATTCTTAGTTAATTTGGGAACTTGAAGAACATGTCTAACGTGCAATACTCTTGAGGAATTAGAAGATAAAAGAGTGGACTACCAATAGTTTCGATTTGCAAAGCAGATCCATCGCCAACAAAAAGTTGATCTTTCCCTTGATACGGGATAGGATTCATCAAGTTAAGATTGTATGGAGTCACTACACCAAAAACCCCCATTAGCAACGGTTCTATACCGTGGGCGTAAGCCATTGTCACGGCTAAGAGCCGTGGGCTACAGAGGCGTCGCGAAATTCCTTGTAACGGCTATAAACCGTTGCTAAACATTGTAGCAACGGTTTTATGCTTGAGTGGGGGAGGTGATTTTCAGCATTTAGCCACGGTTCTAAACCGTTGCAAGAACAATAGCAACGGTTTTTAGCCGTGGCAAAAATAGCCACGGTTTTAAACCGTGACAAGGTGTAGATATTAGCAACGGTTATAAACCGTGGCTAACGAGGTAGCAACGGTTTTTAGCCGTGGCTAACGCTGGCCACGGTTTTAAGCCGTGGCTAAACAGTGAGAAATAAACCGTGGCAAACGTGATAGCAACGGTTTTAAGCCGTGGCTAACTTGGCCACGGTTGTAAGCCGTAGCAACTGATGAAGACCGCCCACGGTTCCTAGCCGTGGCAAGCTGTAACCACGGTTGTAAGCCGTTGGTAATTAAAACAAAATTCAAAAAAAAATTTTTTTGTTGCAACGGTTTCAAACCGTTACGAATTAATATAATCGAAAAAAAAATTTATATTTTTTTTGCTGCTGCAGCAAAATCACAGCCGTGGCACCTGCAAAATCAGTCCTTACACATAGTCCACACAAATGAGACAAAAGAATCATGAATTGGATGAACTAATTCAGCTCTAATTCAGCCTGACTTAAACAAATTAATTATCAATAATAATTCAACATATTACAAGCAATTGGTCATCGTGATTGCTCCAAACCTCCAACATGATCACTTAATCAAATACATAATTATTCCTAATACAACTGGGTGATGTCCCTTTCAAAACACCTCCATGTTAGGCCAATCAGTTGCCTAGGTTACTAGATGCCAATAGATCCAACGGTTGTCGTTAACATCATGCAAAAAAGGTGGGTTCTGCCAGTAACATTACCAGTAACACTGCGAAAATTAAAATCTGCTAGTCCTTTTCCAGATGAGTTCTGCCAGATAGCTTCTAAAGCTGGAACTATGGGAGCTACATCCGATCCACTAGCAAGAAAACCAAGTCTGGTGAAATCATTTGCCATCTCAGCATAGTCCTCATTTACAGCATGGACAACAGCATCAATCAAAATCTGTTTATTTTGCTGCAAATACAGAAGGATAAAGAGAGTGAGCACCATGTTGCAAATAGACCAGAAGGCAACCTGTTCCTGTGCATGTATATGTGTACCATATGGCACAACACAGCTTCTAAAATCTAAAAATAGTAGATTTAGGAATATCCAAAGAGATACCATATAACCATTCTGTTCTGAATGAACACATATTTGACAAGGAAAAATTCGGATTCAAGCTGATGAGAAACAATACGCACCACTGTGCGACAATTCTGTTTTTCTTTTCCCTTTTGGTTTTTTTTCTTTTATATTTCATATTTCTTCCTATTCATAATCAAACTTTATTCGATATGTCACTTTACATGAAACTTAGCAAATAGTTAATGATATCAAGCTAATATTAGAATGTGAAAATTTTCATAACAATCATTATGACATAAATATTCAAGGAACGAAGAACAAAGAGGGGCAGTTTCAGGGCCTTTTGGTTTTTTTTTTTTTTCTGTTTGCAGTAGTAGGTAATTGCTCTGTTTTTAGCAGCAGCCCTATCAGGTTCTGTTTCAGCAGCAACTTGTTTGGTTTTTTTTTAGCAGTGGTTACACGTCCGTTTGGTAATTGCTCTGAAGTATGTTTGTTGAATTGGGTGTTATTCTTTGGTGAAGTCACTTTTTGAGAAAATTATGGATATAGTTGAGATTTTTCAGTGACATGCCTAACATATCTATGCATTCCTTATGCTGGGTTTTTCTACCAGAAAAAATGAAAAAACCAAACAAACTAAACAAATACGATCCAGTTAGTAGTTCTGATCAAGAAAACTGCTACGGTGACATTAGAAGATGTGCTTCTTCCTATGGGTTTCTTCTTTGTACTAGATTAGACTTGAGGATAGGCAAGCAAACTTGTTACGTTGCAATCCCATTACCGTTGAATGGATTCATGTGCAGTCCTCCCAAGTATAGAATGGTGTCAGATGTAACTTCCTGTAGGTAAGTTCAAAATGTTCTCTTAGGAGAACTTAAATGCATGAGTAGAAGAAGTCGAGTGTTGCTTGTTTCTTATTCAATTTACTTCCATAGTTCCATACCAACTTTAGCAATCCTACTAATTTTCATAGATTTGAGTATATGCTTTACTTTCTTAGTCAGAAATTTATTCTCATGGTTGAATCTCATACTTCTATACCCAAAAAGTGCTCGAGAGGAACCAAACCCTTTGTATGGATATTCTTACATACCCCGGTAACAACTAAGTCACCGACATATACAACTAATGAAATAAAGCCCTAGAAACTGACAGAAGAATATTGCATGATCGTATTTACTGGTTTGATTCATGACATAAGAGCTAACTGAAGTATCCATTCTAATTGGTTACTCAATTCCATTCTTATTATGCTGAACAAAAAAAATAAGAAGAAGAGGAAAAAAAACACATTCTAGATAAAGCAATCAAACTTCAGTATCCTCAGGGCATGTTTTACATGAGACAGCTGAAGTGAAGAAACTAAAAGGCTAGATTAATGCTCAAAATTTATCACTTCAACTAACCACATGATAGGTAGAATATTTGAAGAGAATGTAAAGGTACCTGATTCCGGTATGAATAGAAATCATTGGATCCAAGAATCGTAATATCAAGACCTGCATGAGAAATTCTGTTAGGACTAGGATACTCGAAGTTCATAATCTTAAACAAATGAACAAAAAGCACCAGCAATACCTTGCAAGAGCACTTCTGTAGTACAACACCAAACTGGGCAACAGTTTCAACCTGAATGCACAAAGAAAATGCGACTTTTTAGGACAAGTATCCAATATTGGAGTTTCTACCATCCTGACAACAAAACTTACTTTGTCAAAAAAACAAAAAAAATTGAAAGGAAACTAACAAAGACCAGGCAGCATATACTTATTTCCATTCAAAACTACTTAAAAAATCAGCATAGCTGGAACTAGAAGGGATAAATGGAAGCATTACAGGCAGCATATACTTAAAAAATCAGCATATCTGTACTGTATACACTATACAGACAACAACTTGAAATGCTTAACAATAGTTACAACAGATTTAACACATGAAACAAAATAAATGAATCTGTGGATTGAAGTTAGACAACAAGAAGCTTGACAAATAAATAATTTTTTATGAAGTGGCTATGATCAATACAAATCTCATATGAACTCATCAGAAGCTTCAACTTTTCTATATTATATAAGTTATGAAATGGAGTCCATTGATTGGACAAAAACAAAAAAAACAAAAACAAAAAAGAAAACATGAACCTATTTTGAGAACTTCCAGCAGAAGCCTGTGAGTTCCCTACATTATGTTAGCCAGCCTTTTTGTATTTAAGAATAGATATCACAAACTGATTCCAGACATAACATCAACCCATAAACATATTATGAGTGCATAGTTTACTGCAAGAAAAGTGAGAAGTACATGAGCATTTCACATTACCACTTCAGCAGTCCGGGCACTGTTAATTCATGCAATTCAAAAAAATTGATGTTCTTTATGCTTGAGTTTAGTAGATGTTAAGGATAGTTATAATAGAAATGTAAGAAGAACAAAACTATAGAAGAATAAAAAATAAAAATACACCTGCGATAGTAAACGAGCCATTCCCAAAAGTCGCTCTTGATAATTCCCAAAAGTCCCTTACAGCCAGCATATCTGATTTGATAGGCACAAGGTGGGTGTGTAGTTACTGAAAATCTTTGCAAAACATTAGAAACAATTTAAAACCTTTATTACAGTGAAAAAACTAAATATAACTGCAAAAAAAAAGTAAACAATAGCAGATTTTGGGACTTACTGCAAGGGACGATCTGCTGATGATGCGAGGTACGCACTGATGCTGCTGCTGCGAGGGATGAACTGCTGCTCTGCGAGGGACGCACTGATGCGAGCTTGCTGCTGCTCGCAAACCAGAGTGCGCTCTGTTTCACTGCAGAGTACCCACTGGCCAAATCATCGAACCACTTGCGCTGATGCCATTTCAGCTGCCATTGTCCTTTGCCATACTTCAACAAATGTTTGTATTCAATAATCAAATTGGTATTCAATAATCAAATTACACCAACTATGAAGATTGACAACTTGTCACTGTTAAATATCTGTTGATGAAAGAATCTGGAAAGGGCAGAGTGCAGAAGGGGATATTGAACTCATGCAATTGAGACAGGAGTTCCCAATAAATGGATAAGAACTAAAACACAATGCAGATCTGCAGAAGCTCAAGGAGTGAAACCAAGAAACAACAGAACTATTGACAAATAAATGATATACACAACAAAAGTATGTAGAAACCTTGGCCAATTGCTGAGTCTGGATGATATTTATGCACATCTGAAAACACAGGTTTTGCAAACTGAGCAAACCCAGAACCTAATGCCCTAAACAGATAGAACAAGAGTAAAAAAACTCTATTGTTTCATTCGGTCTAGAAAAGACTTCCAAAAGTTTTAAAAAAAAAAGAAGTCGTGTAGAAAGATTTATGGTGGAATAATTATAAGTTAAAAGTATTAGTTCGACATGAGCCTGACAGCTGTTAAATCAAATAGAACCTTTTTAAATGACTCAGGCAAGGGAAAAAGATACCTGTGCTATAGATGTAAAACACTCGAGCAAGGGAAAAAGATCTCTTTCGGCATTCGAAAGCTGCTGCCACTTTGCAATCAGTGGAGGCATTAAAATCTCAAGATATCTTGGCTGTAATTCATCATCATAAGGAACAAGTTAACTTACTATTTTGTTCAATACTGGCAGCCAACAAGATGAAACACATTACATGATACCTGAAGGTTTCGTTAGCATCATATACAATCCGAAGGTTTCGTTTCTAAAGGAGTTTAGAGACAAAAGGGATTAGCAAGTGTCAGATATTTGACATAATAGCCAAAATGTAAAGTGAAAGATCACTTATATAAAACAAACCTGATATTTCCATTAGGAGATCTTCTAGCTCTAAGAAGCCATTTTATATATCAATCACAGGACAGCCAGCTCAATAGGTGCTGAAAAATTAACATACTATAAATATATTTTATTTTTGTGCTACCCCCCCCCCCCCGAAAAGACTATTAAACCTCAACGGCAGATGTCGATTCTCAAGATTCTTTTAATATATTTACATGCACTAAAAAAGTCAAGTAAACTTCACCTGCTGGTAAGCATTCAATCTTCCTGAAGGATCAATGTAGTGCAAGGAATCTGGATGTCTCGGATTTCCATTTGAAGCTGAACAAAATTCAAATAATACTTTTAATGATTTGTCCTTTAAGTCGCAGGACCTGCTGTCCAACAAAACCCTCGAAAGCAGCAACTGTCACACACAAATGCTCTAGCCCAGCCCGCACTCGCACTGCCACACTAAGCAGCACACCTGCAGTACCCAGGCAGCATGTTGACGTCTGGCTGCAACTTGCCTCGCAGCAACAGGCCATCAGCCAGCAAACACGGCCTCGCCCTATTCGCGACACAACGACTGTCCCTGCAGTCGTTCCTTGCAGCTATTCCAGGTCTGTCTCGGCCCTGCAGTCGTTCCTCGCAGCTGTTCCAGGGTATGTCAAACTATCAGGAACAAGAAAGGCATAAACAACTAATCCCAGACAAAAAAGCAAACAAAGTACAATAAAAAGGAACAAGGAAATAAGCAAATACATTTTTCCTCACACAGACTGCATGTGAGTAGCTTTGGGGTGATTATGTCATTTACTTTATCCTCATTTTGACCAGTTACGCGACAGAATTTGCATGAGCAATTTGAACAAAGCCAATCACCTGAACGAAGCACCTGAAACAAAGAAAATAGTAATTCCTTGCTAAATGATAACAAATGTTCTGATATAGTATTGTTTGCACTAGCAGCTAGAACTTTCATAATCTAAAAGCTGCATTGTGATCTCAAAAAATTTATTTAAAAAAAAATACAGAGTACTATTGTTCTTATTTTCAAAAGTACCTTTCAAAGTAACATGATTTGTGAAGCAATTTTCTTTTGAATGCAAGTTCTTTTCTTTTTAGGTGGTCATTGTAATCCATCAAGCTTTGTATGAATTTGACTTTTAAAAAAATTTAAAAACACACACGCACAGAGATACGAAAATAAATAATAAATCATTCAAACTGAAGTCATCACCAGAACAAATCATCTTGTAATAGCATGCGGTTTATTCCAGGTGTGTGGAATATCGTTTATCTTTTGCAGAGGATACATACAGTTACAGGACAAATCCACCAAAAAGCTATCCCATTTTCAGAATAGCATGACCACTAGATGTTTTAGGAATGTAAGCATTCATTTGGCAATGAACCGCTGTTAATTTAACTGGAAGGTGTAAACTCAAACTACAAAACAAACCATATGGTTATGCAAAGCTATTACCAAATTCCATGTTTTAGCCAAACAAAAGTCTAGCAAAGTAAAAGGAATTTTAACCGCAGAAAACAAGAGCAGAGGTTACCTAGAAGAATCAGTCAGGCTTCCTGCTTCATGTAATAGCTCAGCCGCTTTCTTAGGAGAGACTCATATTCTTGAGAGAACGGTACAATATAAAGATCACCAATAGAACTTGCAACATCAGCACCTCCATGACATGTACTACAAGAATTAAAAGAATCCAGACTGGATTCGCTCTTCCTCTTTATAACATTGAAAAACCCAGTGGCAGCTTCTTGTTGATCATCCGTCAAACTGCTCTTTATAACTCAAACTCCTGACACACACAGTACAAAACTTTTATCAATTTTCAAGCTGAAAGACATGTAAGATTACATTAATGCAATGTACTAATGATCGAATTCAAGACAACTTAAATGCAGAATTAAGATATATCAACACCAAAACCCCCATTAGCCACGGTTTATACCGTGGGCGTAAGACATTGCCACGCTAAGAACCGTGGACTACAGGGGCGTCGCAAAATTTTTTTGTCACGGCTAAAAACCGTTGCTAAACATGTAGCAACGGTTTATGGTTGAAGGGGGATGGCGTTATTTTGCAGAAATTGGCAACGGTTATAAACCGTTGCAACAAAACTCGCAACCGTTTAACCGTGGATAAATTAGCAACGGTCCTAAGCCGTTACTAAGTGTAAATATTAGCAACGGTTATAAACCGTGCAACAATATAGCTACGGTTTATAGCCGTGGCTAACTATGGCAACGGTTCTTAGCCGTGGCTAAGTTTATATATTGCAACGGTTTTAAACCGTGTCTAAAGGTAGCAACGGTTTCTAGCCGTGGCTAACCTTTGCAACGGTTTGAACCGTGGCTACGCACATGTATTTGCAACGGTTTTTAACCGTGTCTAAAAGTAGCAACGGTTATTAGCCGTGGCTAACTGTGGCAACGGTTAGAAACAATGGCTAAATAGTGTAAATTAAACCGTGGCAAAGGTGCTAGCAACGGTTTCAGTGTAGCAATATGGAACTACGGTGTGAAACCGTTGGCAATTAAAACAAAATTCAAAAAAAAAAAAGAAATCTGTTTTGTTGCAACGGTGTAAAACCGTTGCAAGTTAATATAATCGAAAAAAAATTTATATTTTTTTTGCTGCTTCAGCAAAATCACAGCCGTGGCACCTGCAAAATCAGTCCTTACTATAGTTTGTGTCATGCCTCCGACACGAATAAGAACCACCAAACTATATGCTAGATAAATACAAAATCAACCGTAAAAAGGAACTTGTCAAGTTTTGACGCCAAACAAAAACATGTAAACAAATAGCATTAATTAATGTACAATAACAGGATTAACCTGAACAAATGGAACATAGCTTGTTATATCAGGTTTCGCTCGCATCTAAAACAAAAGAATTTCTCTATGTTTTTTCCAACAATACAAATCGCCCTAGTTATAATGTAAGAAAATACATTGATGCCCTTAGGAACATGCCCCATTTCTTTCGGTAGTTGCTTGTTCAATATACTGAAAATGATGAGAATGCAGCACCTGGTAGTTGCTTGTATATGGCACCGGTGATGGTTGATACAACGACACACTTTGCACCCCAGAAACAAGCAATGTATGCGCATTCTCCTGTCCAACATACTGCGCTGCCCGTACTGGCTCAGACCTTCAGAGCCCTGCAGTATAAAAATTAGTCAGTACTTAATGACAAACAAACATGACCTATAAAGATTGCTAATAAACCAATGACAGACAAACATGACCTATAATTGCACAGTTATTGAAACAAGACAACATAGATACTATTTAAGTACTTTATTGCATATGATCTGGACCTAGGTGTAATAACAATAAGTTGTAGCAAAAGCACAAGTAGAAGTATCATCATCAACAACATATAGGTTTCATGCTGAAAAAAAATTCTACTAGACCAGATTATATGCTCCTAAAAAAAATTCTACTCCACGGAACTCCTAAAAACATTGTCATATATCCATTACATCCATCACAGTATATATCATCAATTACATAAGCTAAAACTTGATCATGTGACATCATAACATACCATGTCGTCCGATGTAAGAGTCCCAGACTTATCAAACAACGTCAACCCACAAATCCACCAATACAGGCACCATTACTACATTAGATAAGACTTTTATCCTATTTGCTTGAAATCACAAATGAAAGAGTCATTTATGCTTAAATGTCGAGGAAGTGAAGTTATCACTTCAATTTTTTCATCATATTGATTCCGGTTATAAGTTACTAGCTTGCTAAACTGAATCAGAAATTCTAAATGTCGAGGAAGTGGGCGAGGAAATAAGCGAGGGGAGGGAGTTGGCGGGATGGGAAAATCAATCAATTTAAGAACATAAAAAAAGGAAAATCAGAATGGCATTGAAAACCACCATGAGTTTACAAATCACATTTCCATTTTTATAGAAACTTTGCAATTACAGATATACACGAATTACACGTGTTTATCTTTCCTACCAACACACTATAATCTAAATATAGACTCACTTTAATTCCTAACTAGATTTTTCAAGATTTACTACTTGTCAGAATTTTTTTTTTAAGGTTTTACTTTTATGACAAGAGATTATGAAAGATTTGGATTAAAAAAAAAAAACTTTTATAGATTTCTACAGATTTTTGGATAACTTATATTTTATGACAAATGGCAGACCTTACAAAAAAGACCTTTTGAACAGGTGACAGGTGAAAAAGGAGGGATGTCTGGCCTATTTAAACCCCTCACCACCCCACTCATTCTTCCCCCCTCTCCCTTGCATTTCTTCTCTTCCTCTATAGTGAAGAGATTCTCCATCTCAATCTCTCCATTTCTTTGCCATTTCTCTATTTTCCATTTGGTAGGCTCTCTTTTCCTCCAATATACTTCTGCATTTGCTCTTCTTCTTTTATCTTCCTTTCTTGTGGTATTGCATGCAAATGCAAGTAGTGATCTATTGTTATGGTTTTGGTGGCCTTTTTCAGTCTATGGGTTGATTGAAAGGCTGCTTGAAATGATATAATTGTTGTCTAAATTATTTCAAATAAATACTATGGACACTAACCTTCACATATGGAATGACTTGGAGAACAGCAGTCGCGCGTAGAACACGCAAGCAATCTCTCAACCGTAGAACACGCGCGTTTCTGCCTGAAATCAATTCTCACTCGATCAAGTAATCTCTCTATACTTGCATGTGATATCGCGACATCTCAGCAGGTCAACGCTGCGACACAGCAGCAGCAACCAAGCAGCAAACCAAGCAGCAAAGCAGGGCAGCAGCAACAGCAAAGCAAGGCAGCAGCAGCAGTAACGCGCCAAAGCGTAGCAGCAGCAGCAGCAGCAGCATCAACGCCGGAAATAGAAAACGCCTAAACATAATTTCAATAAGCTGAAAAACCTGCACTAAACATAATTTGACACATTTTCAATATAATAATATTTAACAAATATATACAGAATGATTAAATAGACATAACAAGATATTCACAAACACATTTATTAATCATACACTAGCATAAAAAAGACAAGCATCCGACTCCAAAAAAAAGATCTAACTGCATAAAACTGATAAATTGACTACAGATTCTTCAAAACAAAACAAAACTAACTCTAGTCTAAGTTGCATAAACCATTCCATATACCCTTTTTGTTCAGAGGCATACAGGATAATAGGTCAATGTAAAGAAGCAAAATAAAACAATCTCAGTACCAAAATTTACATTAAACATTCAAATAAGTTCAAAAGATCTTTGATACAGGAAAAATAGCATTATTCCTGCAGCTGGTAACCTACCGCTCACCAAACCCAAGACCAAATTTGACCAACCCAAAATATGGGAAAGACAAACTAGGCAAGGAAGAGATTTGAGGAAGAAATATCACTTCTTCTTCAAGTCCGGGAACATGGTAGGATCCTCAATTGATGGGGCTTCCACATTATAGTTGCTTGCTCCTCCACTAAATCCACCTCTTGGACCACGGCCTCTACCACGTCCTCCTGGGCTGTAGTACCTCTCCCCCTCTGCGGGCTTCAGACTAATACTGACAGACTAATGCTGACAGACTAATAAATAACTATAATCACAACAGCAATTCCTAATAGAATTCACTAATGCTGACAGACTAATCACAACAGCAATGGTAGTACATGTGCATGGAAATAATCGACGAAACAATTCAGAACTAATAATTTCAGAAAGAACATAATAAATACTAATTTATATATTCAAAAACAGTGTCATTACAATATTGACCCACGCATAATATTTAACATTACAATCTGCAGTTGTCTTCACTACAGAGCAGCTGGATAAAAAAGTTTAGAGCACCAACTGCTATGCAAGTCTATCAACTTTATTGTCATTGTTATGGCACACAAGCAGCGAAATTCATTGCGAGCATTAAGCCATATAATCATGGGCTCAATTGATCACACAACAAACAATTAAAGCTAAACTTAAAAATACCAAAAATAAACATAAAAATAAGCAAAGTGCTTCTTATGCCACTCGAGCATTTCAAGCATGTGTACCTCATCTGCGACTAAACACCTTCTCTACACTGAATGCATATTAATGTCTAAGTTCTTTACATAAATCACTTCATACCTCAATCTCTTCAGTCTTCTCTTTGGCCAGATTTTTATTTAGTTCCTCTCTTGATATGATTTTCCCATGCTGAAACGAAAAAAATACAACAAATACACATGAATAGAAATATTAATGACAGCAGTTGCCTGAAACAATAGATAAATTTTAGCTATCAAGGCATGGCCTTGTATCCAACATCTAACATATGCGAATCTATGACTGCTAAGGTTGCCATTTGAATAGAGGGCATCCAAGATTGTTAGCATTTACAATCATACACCTCAAGGGATATTGTTGATTCCAAAAACTGATTTCTTTAAGTAGCTTTGATTCTGACAAATGGAGATACACCAAATTGGAACAACTCTAATTCGACAAATATATATAAGTGATCTTATATCACGAACACTGAGTGAAATTCAATCTTCTGAAGAGAGAAAAGGATACAAGTTTAGTAGACTGACCTCCATAAGGTACGATAGCAGGTTGGGCGTGGGCTCATGGAAATCTGCACTCCTGTAATCAATCACTTCATCTGGCTCTTGAATGTAATTAATAGTTGGGTACACGGGATCTCCCCCCCCATACTGCAAGAAAAAAAAAGTAAACCATGTAATAGATCAGAATCAAGCAGCTTTAGATAAACCATCTTCGACTTTAATATACGTGAAACAATTATCCTTTCTGTTAATAGATTACTTACAAAAATAATAGCTCTTAAAGAAGTAATATCTAATAAAGTAATAATGGAGAAAAACATACAGGGAAATGATATTCTTTTTCTTTTTTCATAACAGGGATGATATCAGTAAAACAGGTATATAATTGAAAAAATCTCAGAGATCAACTAATGCTTAGTATGATTTATAAAGACAAAAATATTGAATGAAGAATATCAACAAAACTGGAAAAAACTAAAGCTGACCCATAAATTTATCAAATTTGAAGTAGGAGTCGTACTTTCCTTTATTTGATCTTCTCGCATCCGCATTGCTAATGGATCCCGACGAATACGAATATCCCTGCCCATCATGATACGATATTCACCTTCTGTTTGATGCCTGAACATCTCAAGTAGTTGGTCGTTCTCAGTTTCACCAGTTTCTTCAAAATGTTTTTGAATCGCCTCCCTCGAAGTGTCCCTCGTCCATGCTGAAACCCATTCTGAATAATATGCTATTGGACCTATTCTTTCGAGTCTCTCTTGCTCAGCTTGAAGCCTGCACAGATGGTGAAGTAAATATAAAATAGGTAACGCGACCTCAATCAAACAATCATTATGATGCCTCTCAAGGAAAACCAAGGACAATTGTACGAGCATAACTACAGTGATAAAAACAAGCAGAAGTTGTTAAGAATTTTTTTTTCAGAAAAACAGAAATTTCTATTGATGAAGTGTAAAAAGATTGAGTGGCAGCAATGATAAATGCACTAGCCCTCCTCGAGGAGCTATACATTATTAGAGAGAAATATATACTCCCAACTGAACATACAAGCACCGAACACTCTTAACATACAATGTCAAAATCTTTGCCATGAGGAAGAAGAGAAACAATTGTTTACAACTACTGTCAAAATTAAGCAACAGCTTAATTATCAAAGCCTAGTCAAATTACTTTTAAGAATCGACAGGAACTTGAAACCGAATTTCAACAGCCATCATGATTTAGATTCAACAACAATCTTCATAAAATGAAGAAAACAAAAAAATAATATATTTTCTCTAAACCATAGTTAATTTTTTTATTTAATTTGTTTTTACGAATAAAACATTTGCATTAAACGATATATGTCCGGACTGATTCTAAGGCAGGGCTTGGGCTGCAAACAGGGTTGCACATTCGCATAATGTGTGGCAGTCAAGATATATGTCCGGACTGATATTTGCATTGCCAGGAATAATGACAGTTAAACGATATTTGCATTGCCAGGAATAATGCAAACAGGGTTGCACATTCGCACAATGTGTGGCAGTCAAGATATATGTCCGGACTGATTCTAAGGCAGGGCTTGGGCTGCAAGTTGCGAAGTATGTTTTGATTCAGACACAACATTCTAGCAGTGCTTTGGAGTTGCAAGTTGGATGTTGTTTGCTCTGTTTTTTAAACAGAGTACAGGTTGGATGTTTGGTTACAAAGTGATTTTTATTGTTTGGCATTTTTAATACGAGTAAAGTCGTAAAGTACCCCTGTTTAGCTTGTAAATCAATTTTTGATAAGTAATAAAGGTGAGAATTGAGAATTCTTAGTGGAGATGATTCACTCACCATGATGATCCCCTGAACTCCAAGATCCCAAGTCCAAGAATGCAGCTTCCGTCTATCACCACTATCAATTCAACATGTAACAAACGGAAGATAAACCAAAAATGTGAAAAGCATTAAAGATGAGAATTGAGAAATCTTAGTGGAGATGATTCACTCACCATGATGATTCTTAGTGGAGATGATCCATTGATACCCTTGCAGAAAATTGATGAAAGTCCTCCTTTGCTTGCCATTGATCTTGCCTATAAAATATGCAGCACTATGTCCAACACATTTCAAGGTCCGAAACCAGCACACTGTCCAAGCTTGCAGCAGAGTAAACATCCAATGAAGGAAGAAAAAAAAAACCCAAATTAACAATGAATTCAAACTTTGCAAACTAAACAAACAATAAACTTATACATCAAGTCACAACCCCACATGAAAAATTACAGGCTTGATGATCAAAAAAACATTGCTCAACAAATGCAGATTAACCCAACAAAATCAACAAACAAACTGAAACTATTCATGATTCTTTTTCAAAAAAATTCAAAACGCGATACAAGAACACATTCATTACGTCATACTAGAAACACACTTTTCTGTTTCATCGAGTTAGGGTGACTTTTTTGGATTATTTTGTTTATTTGTACAAGAAGCTGAATCTTCGAATTAAATGCAGCTACATAAAAATCTTTTTATGATCAAAGGGACTATTTAATATGTTCAGTAACCATGACACTGAGACATGTCAGTTCAAGCTCTTGCCAGACGCTAATTGTTGGGATTCCATGAATTACGAATATGGTCATCTCCTAGGTAGATAGCAAGGTATAATATTAATTTCATTAAAAAGGGAATAGCTTACATACCTTATCCGCAAGGATATTTATTGTTCCATGGTTTGACGTCAAATCTGCTGATGCAACACAAGGAGGCAGCTGAAAGCTCACCACTATGTTGTCGACAGTCTTTCCAGGATCGTTTCGGATGCCAACTAAAACACTTACACAAGCAACCAAACAGCATTGCACAATCAATCCAGTATCGGTGGATGAAAAGATTGTACCAATGGCTGAACCAAAAGAACATTAAGAAAAAAGAATACTTTAGCTGACAATTGAACGAAAATATAAATTAAAAATGGTGAATGGCCATATCAGATACGAAGATCAAATAAAAAGGAATAAGAATCGAACCAAGATAGTCACGTACTCGCATACTTGTTCCCGCGATAACTCATTCAACATGCAGATGGACCTTGAAGATCAACTACATGGATTGCATTCAACAAATTTGGCATTGCAACAAATTTCTCCAACTCTTTGACGTATATTGCATTCAAGACATGTACATCACCAAAGTGCAACTCTGGATGCCTGTAGACTAACACTTGCCCAGAAATTTGTCCATCACCACTGTATTTCAGAAAATATAGACCTCAGATGCCCCTATCAATCATCAAGTTCCGCATGAGTTCTACACCATACGAAGAAATCACCAACGTCCAAATCCCCCATCTTGTCTCCTTTTGGATCACTTTTGTAAAGTTTCACCCCAGTCTTGAATTTGAAGCACAAGGAAAGTCTGATCTCTGTTGCAGGGTTCAATGATCCATGACAAGCGCAAGAGAATTGATGGATAGGATCTACAACCTCTAATGCTATCGCAATGACATTCCTTTCCCAATCACAAACTTTGTATCTCCTTGACATTGAAGGAACAGGATTGCTTGGAGAAGGAAACCTCGCAACACCTTGAGAAGATGATGGTAATGGAGATGGTGGTAATGAAGATGGAGGTACTGAAGATGGTGGTAATGGAGATGGAGGTAATGGATTATCTGGTTGCCTTGTCGATTGTGCACCGGATGACGGTGTATCTTCAGTTCTTTGAACAACTCCTTGTATTCCCTCACTTGTTGATGGTCTTACATAAGTTCCACTTTCAAGTCTCTCTCGTATCCATCTAACATTTTCTTCCAATCTTTCATATTTTTCTTCCCTTTTTTGGCTTCCAATGTTTTTTCCAATAGCAATGAACGAGCGGAAAGTGCAGTATCATACTTCCTTTTAGAGACAGTGGTTCCAACACAACGAGTACGTCCCCTCGCTTCTTGGCCAAACACTTGGCTTAGAGGATCCTCATCAATAGTGAGGTCAATGTTACCTTGAGTCGAAGATTCTTGCAATGCAGCTTTTTTTGCTTTAACTTGTTCCTTCAAAAGAATGAAAAAATAAAATAAATCAGGACACAAATAATATTCAAACAACTACAAAGTAAATTAAGAAGGGTATAAAAGACATCATTGGGCACATACCATATATTGTTCAGAACCACGCGTAGGTTTTCCATCCTTTCCCGTGTGACAGGCAATCCATATGTCAGTGCGTGTGACTGGTTCTCCATCAGGGTTCTTCTCAACCTATATACTTGAAAGATTAGTCTCAGCCTATAAAGTTAAATGGTATATAATATTGTACTAGTAGCTAGAAACTCAATTACCATTTCGTACTCTACTTTTGCAGCACTCTTTTGGCCACCCCCCATACATACTTTGAAGCCTTTTTGTTTTTTGCATTTTGGTCTCTAATTGCCTTCGCTTCAGGGGTGCTCTCATGGCGAACAAACTCCTTCCAATCCTCCTCTCTTACACCATTTGGAACATGCTTCTCTTGTTCCTCAATGGTAGGATACTTATCCAAATAATTCTTCCTAAGATGTGCCTTGAACCTTCTATAATATTCAGGCATTTTCAAATGCACACTCTTTTTCACATAATTTGGAATGTCATATTCACGCTGCAAATAAGCCATTGAGATATAAGTTGAAAATAATATAAGACATTATGAAAATCAAATATGTAAAATCTCACCTTGAGGCCATTCCACACATCCTCTTTGTAGTTGTCAGTAACATGGTGCCAACCCTTGAATTTGATGGGCACCAGGGTTTCAACAAGCTTTCCAATGTTTTTATTGAAATTTCTAGCACCATGTCCAACTGCTAAACCGTGGACGTTGAACTGTATGGTTGCTTTAACTTCAATGTCATCATTGTAGATCTGGTGACATCAATGGTGGAGCGATCATTGCCGCGAGTACTATCCATCTCTATCAATGAAGACAGTTATAGATATTAACCATTATCAAACAAAAAGATATAAGAATCAACTATATACACCACATTTATAGATAATTTCATTCCACAACATATCACCACAAATAGTTTTTTATAAAGCATTGGAAAAGCCAATCTGAATACATAGCTACAAAGCTTCCCTTTCCCAACTCAAAAGTCTAAATAAGAAAAAAGACCAAAATATTTGGTCTCAACCAAAGAGGATAACTAAAATAGCATTAGAAATGCATCAAAAAATATTGTAGCATAGTCAATTAAAATTCCAGTAAGCTCTTCAGGTTGGGGTTGTCTTTCAAGATGCTTTGATACAATATTGCCAGACATGTCAACGGATGGATGCAAAACAATAGGGTGTGTTTGGTTTCTAATGAAAAAGATCCTAGAATAAATGAAGGAAATATTTCTCTCCAAAAAATAGTGTTTAACACACAATTTTGAAACAACAAACACTTTTAAAGGGAAACTAGTAAGTGTAGTAAAGGAAATTCAACATATGTGGTACTACATTCAGAGGCTTCTGATATTAGGTCATGAACCACATCTAATGTACAAATATGTTAAATATATATTTTTTAAAGAATAATACTCATAAATGGAAGTCGACAGAGTGTTACTTATGTCCGCTAGATTATCTACAATGACTGAAATCATAAATTAAGTTGAGCAGTAATTTGTGGTCTCAGCAACGATGATCATGATTTGAAAAAATTCAATGCCTCTTAACTCTAACACAAACCATAATCAACAACTTGATAATGGAGTTGGAATAATTTAACAGTGTCTTCACTAGCACAATAACAAGTTACCAACGTTATGTATTAAAAACTTATATTGCATTCATCAAGCAACAACACCATTGACTACAACATCTAGAGACTGCAATATTTATATCCAACATGTGATATATGCAGGCTCATAAACTGCAAAATACATGCAAATTATCAGAAGTTACGATTCAACAGACCCTACTTCTGACTCCAAGACAAGCATTTCATCTACCATGGACCATTCCATAGATCGCATCGTTTTTTATGACAAAACTACTATACAACGCACACTCGCAGGAAACATGGATGCTGAAGGAAATATGAAATGCAAAAACATAAATAAGAAGGAAGAAAACCAACAGCCACAGAATAATATTATTCAACACGCAAATTCAAGAAATTTTGAACATTAGTACAGTTACAAAAAAAAATTCAAATCATCGCTTTGATGCAACCTTCTGCCCTATTTCCATTGCATCTTACACACACCATTGACAGAACTCCATCAATAAGTTCACATTTACAATCGCCTAAAAGGAAGAATTACAAAGAAAAGATCCTAGTAAAACCTACTGTTTGACAGTTCTATAAACAATGGCAAATAATGCTGAAAATTATGTACTATAAACAACACCCTTCTAGCAAGGATGCTGCCTGTCTGCAGTTATAGTTCGAGTTCGCACCCTGCAAAATCTTTAACAGTAAAACCAACTTTTTCAAACCTCCCTTTCTCACTGCTCTCCCTAAATTTCAAATAATCCAAGCAAACAAATGGCTTGTAAAACCTTGGGATCCCTTCACCCACCACTTCATCTGGCGCCAAAATCACCTTTTCATCCTCAAAACACCAAAAGAAAGCTAATGAAAGGCGGTTAACAAATCGCTTCAAAACAACCCGGTGTTTTGATGATCTTAACTTCCCATTACTCTCATTTGAATGAAAAATGGAAAAAAAATAAATAAAAATGAATTACCCTCATTTTTTTCCCTTTGGCTTTTGTATAGGATTTCGAAACTGTCATATTAGTCTTTTGTTCCTTTGGTTCAAATAGTACAACTAGACCCTAAAACTAATATCACCATCGCTGATAATAGTTTCAATTCTCTGTGACCAAAGATACTCACACATCAATGGCAACATCAGCAATACAACATTTCCACTATATGAGAGCTATTGTAATCTGCTACAGAAATGCTAACATCAGTTGATGTTGCTCGCGACACAAACAGTATGCAGAATCAATCAATAAATACGTCTCGATCACAAACTTAAAAATAGACTTTATTCATATGGCACTAGTCATCCTAGACATCCGTTTAATTCATATGGCACTAGAACATGGAAGAGCATCAGGGATAGAATGTTTTATTTCTTTCTTCAACTTCAACCATTTAAATCAACCAATTGAATATTTCTCCATATGGACATAGGATTACTTCTCTATTCCAATAAAAAAAAAATTCAAGGATAATACATGTATCAAATTAAAAATTAAATACAAAAATATGAAACGAAAATGAAAACATCTTCCCCAATCCAATTGTATACCTAGTTATTTTTTCCCAAAATGAATGCAATCACTCAAAGACTTGCAATTGTATACCTAGTCAACAATGCTCAAAGACTTGCAATTTGTTCGGAACCCTAATTTCATAAAAAAATACAAGAGAGAGAGGGTACTTGTACGAGAGAGGGCGTGATTGATTTGAAGAGGCCGAGTGGAAGGAAGACCAGGGGAGGAGGGAAGTCGAGGGAGGAGCAGGGAAGGAGGGAGGAACAGGGAAGGAGGGAGGAAGGAAGTCGAGGGAGGAGCAGGGAAGAAGGCGCAGGGAAGTCGAGTCGAGGGAGGAGCAGCGAAGGAGACGAGTCGAGTGGAGGGAGGAGGGAAGCTTCGATGGAAGTCGAGTCGAGGGAGGGAGCAGCGAAGGAGACGAGGTCGAGTGGAGGGGAGGAGGGAAATTGTCGATGGCGAGTGGAGGAATGTCGAGCGCCAATATACCCCGCCCAAAAAATTTTCAGCTTTTCATGTAGCCACGGTTCTGAGCCGTTGCTATAGCTAGCCACGGTTTAGAACCGTTGCTAAATTTTATTTTGCAACGGTTTTGAGCCGTTGCTAGCCATAGCCACGGTTTAGAACCGTTGCTAAATATTTTGTTGCAACGGTTCTAGGCCGTTGCTATCCATAGCCACGGTTCAGAACCGTTGCTACATTTTATTTTTGCAACGGTTTTGAGCCGTTTCTATACGTAGCCACGGTTGAGAACCATTGCTAAAGTATGATGTTGCAACGGTTGAAAACCGTTGCTAATAATTCCAACGGTTTGGAGCCGTTGCTAATATTAGCCACGGTTTTTAGCCGTTCCAAATATACCAACGGTTTTAAGCCGTGGCCAGGTCTTTTTTACCCACGGTTTTAAGCCGTTGGTAAATATAGCTACGGTTTTTAGCCGTGGCAAATATACCAACGGTTTAGAGCCGTGGCCAGGTTGGCGTGGCCAAATGGGGTTTTTGGTGTAGTGTATATACATTGAAGAGAAATTAAGATATAACAAATAACTTCAGAAACAGGTCATCAAATTTAAGGGAAAATGTAATCCTAAATTAGCATGCCATGCCTTTTTGTCCATGTCTGGAGGATAGAAATTTGCACCATGAGGTTTCAACATAGGGAATGCAGCTCTGTACTCAACACCCTTCCACCCTGGTACAGGTTTTGTGGATTCTGTAAGCAACTTAATAGCAGAGTCTGCACTAGTCAAGAACGCCTCATTCTCGTCAAGAGATGACCTGTTTACCAGAAGAAAAACCCTCAGGGCATGGTTGAATTAATTCACATCCATAGCCAAGGCTTCTTATTAGATTCCAGGTTTGCACAAATAAAGGAAGAACCACAACTGACAGCAAATTGGTGTTCCCTGTCAAGTACAAAATTTCACAATTAAGGACCTTAACAAGCTTAACTTAAGTTCAATATAACAATTAGACTGAGGTTCATGCTTGTGTCTTGCCAGTTTGTAACTAACAATTCTTCTGTGTGTTATGTGTTTTCTTTCTTAATTTCCATAGATTAAAGCTTTAAATGTGCTCTTGCCAATAAGACCAATTTTATTAATTTCAAATTGTGAATTTTGGTACAAGAAAAATTAGTGACTTCATAATTGGAATTTATGCGAGACAACCACAAAAAAAATAATAATTAAAAAAAAAAACTCACACACACATAGAGAGAGATAAAAACCAGTTTGGGAACTAAAAAACATGACCGCGTGTTGTTATTTATAGATGCAGTCAATGAGGCTCAGTGCACACAGTAGTCAGGGTCTAAACATAATGTTGGGCCTGTTGGCTAATTTAAATACTATATATAGTTGAACTAAGGTCATACCAATTGTTGCGAATGAGAATTCAAATAGAAGAAACAATGTTTCAAATGGGATGAGGCAAGCAATAGTCATTTTGTGGTTAAGTCTATAGATGCTTGCACTTAAGCTTCAGCTAGTTACCTTAAAATGAACAATCATGTGCCCGTAGTGTATTTTACTCAGCTCCTCTTTTGCTGCCACCATTACATTGCTTCCAACAGAGTCGATGGCCTCAATCATCAAGTTCCACATGAGTTTTACACCATACGAAGAAATCACCAACGTCCAAATCCCCCATCATGTCTCCTTTTGGATCACTTTGTAAAGTTTCACCCCACTCTTGTATTTGAAGCATAAGGAAAGTCTGATCTCTGTTGCGGGGTTCAATGATCCATGACAAGCGCAAGAGAATTGGTGGTTTGGATCTACAACCTGTATTGCTATCGCAATGACATTCCTTTCCCAATCACAAACTTTGTAAGTCCTTGACACTGAAGGAACATGATTGCTTGGAGAAGGAAACCTCACAACACCTTGAGAAGATGATAGTAATGGAGATGGTGGTAATGGAGATGGAGGTAATGGATTTTCTGGTTGCCTTGTCGATTGTGCACGGGATGACGGTGTATCTTCAGTTATTTGAACAACTCCTTGTATTCCCTCACTTGTTGATGGTCTTACATAAGTTCCACTTTCAAGTATCTCTAGTATCCATCTAACATTTTCTTCCAATCTATCATATTTTTCTTCCCTTTTTTTGCTTCCAATGTTTTTTCCAATAGCAATGAACGAGCGGGAAGTGCAAGCATCATACTACCTTTAGAGACAGTGGTTCCAACACAACGAGTACGTCCCCTCGCTTCTTGGCCAAACCTTGGCTTAGAGGATCATCATCAATAATGAGGTCAGTAGTACCCTGAGTTGAAGATTCTTGCAAGGCAGCTTTTTTTGCTTTAACTTGTTCCTTCAAAAGAATGAAAAAATAAAATAAATTAGGACTCAAATAATATTCAAACAACTACAAAGTAAATTAAGAATTGGGTATAAAAGACATCATTGGGCACATACCATATATTGTTCAGAACCATGCGTAGGTTTTCCATCCTTTCCAGTGTGACATGCAATCCATATGTCAGTGCGTGTGACTGGTTCCCCATCAGGGTTCTTCTCAACCTATATAATTGAAAGATTAGTCTCAGCCTATATAGTTAAATGGTATATAATATTGTACTAGTAGCTAGAAACTCAATTACCATTTCATATTCTACTTCTGCAACACTCTTTTGGCCACCCCCATACATACTTTGAAGCCTTTTTGTTTTTTGCATTTTGGGCTCTAATTGCCTTCACTTCAAGGGTGCTCTCATAGTGAACAAACTCCTTCCAATCCTCCTC
>QNQO01004495.1:0-24776 GCA_003290165.1 Berberis thunbergii | reverse complement strand
CGAGTCACTTACGGAGACCATAGTTGAAGACGAGAGTAATCTAATGAATCATCATATGCCTTGTAAGACGCAGGATCCAGTTAGTGACATGGTAGAACCAGAAACAACGGAGGAAGGACTTTTTGAGGCGGGGTACACAGCGGTTGAGATTGCAAAAGCGATTCAAAATCAAGGAGAGACAATTTCAGGGTTTGCTTCGTCTCAGCCAGAGCGTGTTCTGCCAATAACAGAGTTTGCTTTGTCAGAGCAAGTCGCGTCACCAATCGTTGGTTTGGTGAACAGAACATCAAATGCTCTAGATGATGATCCAAAGAAGTTGATCCCTAACAAAAATGCGAATGATGACCAAGTTTTCATGCAAGAATGTGATAATGCTTCAGGTAGCAGCTCAAGGCCGCAGCAGAGAGGGTACGAGTATGTTCACCAGTTGGAATCAGGGAGGGCGCAGGGGGTTTCGACCAAGGCCGTAGGTGGGGATGTCGGGATCTCTAGCCCAGGGAAAAAAACGAGTAGTGGGAATGCTTCTCTACATATAAATGCAATGATTTCATGCAGTAATCCCGGACCAACAAAGGAGGACGCAATAGCTGAGGATGATCATGTTGACAGTGGGTTTGCATATGGCTCTGGCAGTAGAGCTCACGTTGGTGCTCAGAATCGCGTTCAGAGTGGTGATAAGGTGCATAACCGGAAGGCAGGGTTTCCAGCAGATGCGAGTATTGTACAAGATGACGAAGCTTTAGTGGATGCAATAGTACTTGAAGCACCGAATATAAAACATATTAACTATTTGGTTCGTAACGCTAACAGCGAAACCGAAATGGAGACCGATACCGACATTTCGGATACAATCAGTTCAGAAGAAGAAGATTTGGATGAACACACCATTAGGTCAAGAGTAGTGTCAGGTTTAAAGACCGACCAAATTCGAATATCGAAAAGATTTCATGCGACGGACTTCAGAGACATCAAGGTATATCCTCGTCGATCATCTAGAATGAAGAAAAGTAACAACAAGTATAGACATTGATCTAGGGGTTTGGTCACTATTTATTTTGGATTTGCTATGATGTAAGTCCCGTGGTTCTTTTTATCGGGTAAATCATGTATTCCCGACTGATGTAAAAGATTTTTTCAAGTAATAAAAAGTCTAGTATTTTTATTAAAAAAAAAAAAAAACATGGTTACTAGGTGTCACGGACTAGTAATCCGTGCGGCACTAGCTATCCAATTCACTAGTAAGCCTATGAGTAGTTACTTTGACGAGCACAAATATTAACTTGAGAATGCACAATATCAATCTGTAGACAATATAACAATGCACAATAGTCAGTAAAAGCTCTCATTCACATTCAATAGATTACAATGGGGAGGAACGTCCGGAAGGACGTTGCTCAAGACTAGTTCGATGCTATCGATCGAAGAAAATACAAGTTTGGAGTTGAAAAGCAATGCAAAGAAAATAATAAAAATGCTAGCGGTACAGTCTGGCCCGACTATGCAATGGAGGCAACACGTCCTCACAGTCAAGAGCTCAAACCTTCCCCCTATAATATAGATGCTAAGCATTTGGGCACTTTTCAAAAGGGAACATTGAGTTTTGAGACCATTAGGAAGGCCTCTGACCTTGAGTCCTAACACTAGGCCTATAAAAATCTTCAACTAGCATCGGTCAAAGAAGAAACCTCTTCAACTAATTCGGTCTCTTCACTCTATCCATATATCAAATTATGATATCTAGAAAAGTAATGGACAGGTCTCATCACGCGGAAGACTTTAGGTAGCTAGAAGAAAGAAACTCCACACTTATGGTCAAGTCATTCCCACACTATTTTTAGCCATATTTGAATTCTATAGTATATATATCAACTCAAAAGGAAAAGTGTTTGTCTGGGAAAATAATCAATGGGTCCAGCATGTTACACGATAATGCATGTGAACTGATGCTGACACAAATTTCATGTTCATTGTACGAGAATCTCAATCTTTGGTCCTTAAGGCATGTGATTTGCAGGTTCATGGGACTTTTATTTCTATTATTGATTAAAAATTAAATGATGAATGTAGAGTGATACCTTAAATTAGACTTAAATATAAGAATCCCCTTATAAATTCTAAATGCGTAGAATTTCATGCAACCAAAACACACCCTCTCAGCGTAACATAAAGCATTCTTTAGCCCATGGAATACTCAATTGCTTTTTCCAGTCAATATTAATTTATAATTAGGGAGGCAGGGCAATTCACACTCACACCAAATGCTTTTAAAAGAATTATAATTTTACTCTGCCGAGTGATTCTTTTTTACCAAACCCGCTCCATGTAAATCACTCGAGAGTCATCCCAAAGTCAATATTAGCCTACCATTATGCAATTCACGCCACCAAGAACTTTTAGAAATGAATTGTAATTTTACTCTGGGAGAGCATAGTAGGCCTAGTGACTCTTTCATGTCAAACCGAATTAAAGCTTGTAATCACTAATTAAATTAATCTTTCTCTTATGAAGGTACGAAGAAGATGCCTAATATGCTATTGGATTACTCGATTACAGGAAACACAGATGGGAAAATAAGATGAAAGAGGAAGATGCAAAGGACTGAGTTTGCATGGTAAATCTGCAAAAACCTCTCTTCATTTTCTGCTCAAAACTTCTGCCGTTATACTTTACTTGAGAGTCTGACACGCTCTACATGCTCGTAAATTCGTATTGATTTTATTTAAAAAATTAGTAAGTACAAATTAAAATTTTAGGCGATTTGACTAAAATTTAAGTTGGCTAATAAATATTGTACTAATATTGGGACATTAGTTAAAGAAAATTACACATGGTAATATAATATAAGTTTTTAAAAATCATTTTATTTAATATAAGCATTAATATAATATAAGTTTTCAGATTGAAGAAAGTGCTTGTACATCGGGGATTGCTAAGAATGATTTTTTTTTCCTCCCATAAATTTCTACTTCCACAGCGTATTTGTTACTGCATTTTACAAGAAAACAGAGTAAACCAGATGAGTTCGCTAATCATACAAGAGAAATTCTGCACGCACTTATCTTAGTCAAACTTAATTGTCACATGAAATGAATACAGATAAGTAAGGATAGTTCTCATCACTTGGAAGACTTTAGCTCTCTAGAAAAGTAAGGAGAAAAATAAATCCACACTTATCGTCAAGTTGTGTTGTTCCCACACTATTTTTAGTCATATTTGAATTCTTAAAAATTACATATATTACAGTATTTCAGCCCAAGTACAAAAAGCTATTACGCGATCTGCACACTTCATCTGGTATACACTTCAATGCTCAGTTAAACAAATGAAAACAGAGCATCATTGTATGCATTTCAAAGAAAACATTTAATGATTAGTCATAATAGCGAGAAGAAAGTGCACACTTATCTTCATCAAACTTAATGATCACATATTGCTTGGTCTGAATTGATCGAACAAGGTACAATACAAAAACGTAACTTTATAATGGACGTAGTAGAATACATCCATGCTTCTCGACTTGAAAGACTGGCAAGTTAGAATCTGGTTCTATTGATCAATTGATCATCAAATATTGTCCCAAAGTCTACCAAGTCAAGTCATTTCACCCTAGTCTTGGTCCTATGTGCAGAAGTTTATAGTATATATATATATCAATTGATTTATGTCATTCTTCAAGTCTCTCCTTGGTTGTAAATTACTTTTCCTGAAGAATAATGATGAATTGGTCTTGCTTTCCAATCTTAGTACTCATAGTGTTGCTATGGAGCAGCATCAGCTCACTCACCACAACTGCCTTCTCCGATCATCTGGCTCTACTCGCCTTCAAAGAAAAGATTAATGATGATCCACTCCAAGCATTGAGTTCCTGGAATGATTCCATCCACTACTGTGACTGGAATGGGATTACATGCAGCCATCGCCATCGTGATAGGGTCACAGTCTTGCACTTGGAATCACAAAAACTTGAAGGTACACTCTCTCCCCACATAGGAAACCTCTCATTTCTTCGAGAAATCAGGCTTGGCACAAACTATTTCCATGGTCCAATACCCCAAGAAATAGGTCGATTGTTCCGATTAAAGGTCCTTTCTCTAGAAACAAATTCGTTCAGTGATGAAATTCCTACCAATCTCACTTACTGTTCCAAACTTCAATTAGTCAATTTAACACGCAATTCTCTCATCGGGAGGATTCCAATCCAGCTCACATCTCTATTAGAGCTTACTTGGTTGCATCTTAGCAATAATCAACTAGAAGGACGCATTCCATCAATGTTAGGAAATCTCACTGCTCTTATTTACTTTAAAATTAAATCCAACAGTTTCACTGGAAGCATTCCTGAAGATCTATGCCACATCCAAAGCTTAAAAGTTTTACTGTTAGTTCGAATAAACTAACTGGCACGGTTCCTTCTTGTCTTTACAATCTTTCACATATCACAATTTTCTCAATAGCTTATAACCAGCTAGATGGAAGCCTTCCTTTAGATATCGGCTTTACACTTCCTAATCTCAAATATCTTTTAGTGGAAAGCAATAAACTCAAAGGTCTCATCCCATTATCATTTCCCAATGCTTCGAGACTTGATTGGTTAGAACTTTCTGAAAACCAATTTATAGGACATGTCCCAAGAAACCTAGGAATGCTTCAAGGTCTTAGTAAACTTTTCATTGCTGCAAATCAACTAGTAGATGACTTGGACTCTATCACTTCTTTAACCAATTGCACCAATTTAGAAATGTTAGATGTTCGCTATAATTATCTCAAAGGGCCAATGCCTAACTCAATAGGAAATCTCTCCACCAAACTTAAAATACTGAATTTAGGAAGTAATCAAATATATGGAAGCATCCCAGCTTCAATTGGGAACCTTGTGAATTTGTGCGTCCTTATTATTTCACACAGCTCTATTACAGGTGATATATCCAAACTCATTGGAGTATATCCTCAAATGCTTATATTGCAGTTGGAGGACAATGAATTCTCTGGACAGATTCCAGATTCCTTTTATCATAATTCAACTCAATTAATCGAACTAAACCTGAGCGGAAACAAGCTACATGGAAAAATACCTCCTAGTCTTCCAAGGTGTCAAAGTTTATTATCACTCGAACTTTCTAATAACAGACTCAAAGGTACCATTCCCAAACAACTTCTTCATCTTCCATCCCTTTTTTTGCTCGACTTATCTTGCAATGCTCTGAGTGGCCCCTTACCGTCCGAAGTAGGTAACTTGACCAGTCTTACGTTCTTGAACCTCTTTGGTAACAAACTTTCTGGAAGTATACCAACCACGCTTGGCAACTGTTTGACTTTGGAGTACCTTACAATCAGCCAAAACTTGCTTACTGGAAGTATTCCTCAATCACTGAGTGCTTTGAAAGGTATAAAAAAACTCAATCTTTCTCGCAACAAGTTATCCGGGGAGATTTCGCGATATTTGGAGAATTTCACTTCTCTAATTCAGTTGGATTTGTCTTATAATGACTTGGAGGGTTCGGTTCCAAAGGTTGGTGTCTTTGCCAATGCTACTTCGTTATCACTTGCGGGAAATAGTAAGCTTTGCGGAGGCATTGTTGAACTCAAGTTGCCTCCATGCTGGAATCACAAGAAGGTAGGAAAGTCACAAATTCGCAAAGTGGTTATGCTTGTAATTGTTGTAAGCATCTGCTTGGTTGTACTATTGTGCTTATTTTCGTGTGCTACCGAAGAAGAGTATCGAAAGCAAAGCCTACTTCGGAGTCGTTATTCATTAAACAATTCACAAGGATTACTTATGCGGAGCTTCTCGAGGCAACAAACAGATTTTCAATTGACAATTTAATTGGTATTGGAAGCTTTGGCTCGGTGTATAAAGCAATTCTTTCCCAAGTTGACACAGTGGTTGCGGTAAAGGTAATAAATCTTCAACAGCGTGGAGCTTTTAAGAGCTTCTTGTCTAAATGCAACGCCTTGAAAAATCTCCGACACCGAAATCTCCTCAAAATCATCACAGCTTGTTCGGGGGTCGATTTTCAAGGGAATGATTTCAAAGCATTGGTTTTTGAATTCATGCCCAATGGAAGTGTAGAAGAGTGGTTGCATCCTGAAAGAAGTCAACAACATGTTTTGAAGCTGAACTTCTTGCAAAGGCTAAACATAGCTATTGACGTTGCTTCTGCACTCGATTATCTTCACAACCATTGCCAAAAGGCAATTGTCCATTGTGATCTAAAGCCGAGTAATATTCTCCTTGATGATGATATGGTGGCTCATGTGGCTGATTTTGGTTTAGCAAAGATTTTCTCCACCAATAGTTACAAATCTTCACAAAGCCAAGGTAGTTCTATTGCAATAAAGGGATCAATTGGTTATGTCGCTCCAGGTAAATTCTTTTACAACTTTTCATGTTTTGGTATTTTTAGTTTTGGTCTAAGCATGTAGTGATGCAAACAAAAAAACAGGGATTTAATATTATTCTATTAAAACAATCTTGCATTTCATTATTGAATTCCCGCTTGGGCTTTAATAAACTTGTACTTTACCTAACTATCATGCCTAACAAACTTTACATTCTGTAACAAAATCATTTTTTCCATGCGGGATTACTTGAGAAGAAGTTGCTAATCAACATATATAACGTCATTATATGTTTACAAGAAGTATTCTAGTCAAATTTCTATTCTAATTCTTAGCACCTAACAAGCATTTATTATAAGTTCACCAAAGTAAGGCTTATAATTTGCAGAATATGGAGTAGGAGGTGAGGTGTCCATGCACGGAGATGTTTACAGTTATGGAATAGTATTACTCGAGATGTTTACCGGGAAGAAACCAACAGATGACATGTTTCAGAATGGACAAAATCTTCACCATTTTGCTAAAATGACTTTGCCTGAACAAGTTATGAACATTGTGGATGTAGATATGCATTTAGAAAGCACTAATGAAGCTATCAACATTGCTAACCAGAGTAATCAAGGAACCGAACACACAAATGTTTGGTGTCAGTGATAAGACTGGGAGTCACATGTTCTGCTGAATCCCCTGTTGAACGGATGAACATTGCAGAAGTCGTCACTGAATTGCATCATATAAAAGACTATTATGAGGGTGTTCGCCCATGATGTTTATGTGAGTTGAGTTTGTATTCCTAAACTAATGTTTATGCGAGTTGAGCTTGTATTCCTAAACTAGCATGCTTCCTCCTTGTCACGTTCTTATTGTGTGTGAAATAAATCAGATATGTATTCTGTGTTTGTATATGTTAATTTACATCGTTTTATATGATTTAGCACTACCATTAGATTGATTTATTTGCCAAATTAATCCAGTAAAATGTGTTTTGGTTTATTAAGTTCTAAACATTGTCTTTAGTAGCATTTCTTTGATTCTTGATTGCGTAGTTTTCGTTATAGAATTATTTGGTTCGCATTCTTGATTCTTCTTTGCTGCAATGCATTGCATGTGACTGTTCGGATATCAAGATCGTTGCTATCAATCAAATTAATGTAAATGCAGCGACCGAACAATGGCAAGTGGAATCCGATGGCCTTCATACTGTTGGCTGAACGAGAGATGTGTGTACGAAAAAAATGGTTTCTTTAATAGCTGAGCTTAAAAGACTACTGATAGTTTATCAATGACAGAGCACGTGTGCTCCAAATAATCGGGTGAAAACTCACAAAATCTCAACAACGTGGAGCTTTTAAGAGTTTCTTGTCTGAATGCAATGCCTAAAAAATCTTCGACACCGAAATCTACTCAAGATCATCACAGCTTGTTCGGGAGTTGATTTTCAAGGAAATGATTTCAAAGCACTAGTTTTTGAATTCATGCCCAACAGAAGTTTAGAGGAGTGATTATATCCAAAGATAAACGGACAAGACGAGTTGAAGAATTTGAACTTCCTACAAAGGATGAACATAGCTATTGATGTTGCTTATGCATCTATCTTCACAACCATTCCTAACTAACAATTATCCCATTGTGATCTAAAGCCAAGCAATGTTCTCCTCGATGATGACATGACAATTCATGTGACTGACTTTGGTTTAGCAAAGATTATCTCAAACAATATTTGCAATTTTCCACAAAGCCAAGGTAGTTCTCTTCCAATAAAGGGATCAATCGGTTATGTTGCTCCAAGTAAGAATCTTGTACATATGAATGTGTCTCTTTAAGCATTGGTCATTGGGGTTTTCATTTTATCTAAAACGATATTTTCTTCTTTTGTAGTTAGCATCCATAACTTACATATCACCATCACATTTCGTCCAACACTTCTAACATTGTTGTGGTATATTGAATTCATATTAAAATTTGTAAATTACTATGTAATGTGCTTAACGATCATTTAGTAAAAAATTTGCTACTACAGTATTGCACATCAGACTAATTTTGCTTACTTAAATGAAAGGTTTTCTATATATGAAAATCATTTTTAACATTTTTATTTTACTGAGCAATTCATTGCATGTGATACATGTCAAATTTCTATATTATTTTTTTTTTCGTCAAATGACTTTAAATTACATTTTTAGAGAAGTAAATTATAAAGGGACGATTCTTGTATAATTAGATGATATCAAATAAAATAGATTGAAGTCTTACAGAGGAGATGCTTGATTTGGTACGAGTGCTATGTCGAGGTATTGAAGATTACTTCCAATTGAAGCATCCGTCGTCAAATTTTTTTTTTTTCGTCCTCTTGGATGCCTTCTCCAGGTAAACTCGAGCTTCATCAGCTTCATCATTCAATCCTTTGGCAAACTTATAGGCTGATGGACTCACTCCAGTGTAGCTAGTGGCAATAGAACTCGGGGTCATAGGTTGTTGTTCCATGACAATCTCAGATGGGCTACGACCCGCCGCTTCACTCTTCTGCAAGTTGAAAGAGAATTGGGCAACATCCAGCAACTTAGCCCAATCTCATTGATTGGCACTCACATAATGCCTAAGATATAACTCCAACAAGGCATTCATCCTTTCCGTCTGACCATCCGTTTGAGGATGAAAGCTAGTAGAGAAATTAAGGACGGTACCCAACAACTTGAATAACTCAATCCAAAATTTCCCCGTGAACCGAGTATCCCGATCACTGATGATAGATTTGGACACACCCCAATACTTCACCACATGTTTGAGGAATAAATAGGCGGTTTGCTTGGCTGTGCACTCCTTGGGTGTGGGAATGAAGGTGGCATACTTTGAAAATTTATCCACGACCACAAGTATCCAATTGCAACCTTCCGATGTGGGCAACCCAACTATAAAATCTAAAGAAATACTCTCCCAAGGTCTCTCTGGGATGGGGAGAGGTTCAAGTAAGTCGACAGGTGACTGATGCTTTACCTTGTCTTGTTGGCATACAAGACAAGTTTTTACATATGCTTCGATACCATCCATCATACCAAATAATAGGAATCTTCCACAAGAGCAAGAGTCTGATGTATACCTGGATGTCCCGCCCACTTGCTATCATGGCATTCTTTCAAGATTTCCTTCCTTAGGTTGTCATGAGGTGGAACATAGATTTTCCTTCCCTTAGAGTATATCAAGTCGTTTTCCACAAAAAAACTGTCGTGTCTTCCCATCTTTGACAAGAGCTATGATGGTTTGAGCCATGGAATCATGTGCCAATCCTTCCTTGCATTCCTTCAAGTTGCTTTGAGGTTGACTTACGTCAGCAAGTTATCCTTTTCTACTCAAAGCATCCGCAACAAGATTAGCCTTGCAAGACTTGTACTCCAAAGTGTAATCGAACTCTGCCAAGAAATCTTGTCATTTAGCATGTTTTGGAGTAATCAAGGGATCCGAGTAATCAAATGCGGATGCAAAGAAGTTGGAGACCTTCGTCCCTTAGGTGCATTCACCTTTCCATCCATGAGACCTTCGTCTTCCTTGAGGGTAGCCAAGTAAGTAGGCTCATTCCTCTTTACTCCTTTAGAAAGTTGGAGAGCGAACACCATTTTCTCCTTACTTATCTCTCATACCACGGGCACAACACAAGGTTGTCCATTCTCCATGATGCACATGGTGTTGGCATATGGGACCAGGAACGCCTTCACCATGTCCAAGAAATCTATACCCAAATAGAACTTGTCATCATCAATTGGAGCAATAGTTATGTCGACTTTACCTCGCCATTGTCCAAGTCAAATATCGATGCCACGAGCAACTCCTTCAATTGGGAGACTTTTAGCACTGACTCCCTTGATATATCCTTTCTCCTTCGTATATGATAGGCCAATTTCTTCAGCAAGGTCTTTGGCCATGTAGACTGTGTCGGCTCCGATATCTACCATGGCTTACAAAGTCTTGTTCCCAATCTCGGTCTCTACGTAATCATTCCACGTGATTGTTCCTCGACCTTAGCTTGAATGGCACTTAGGAGATTCATTAAGGCGATCCTCCTTTCTTCTTTTGTTTCTTCCTCCATGACAAGCGCGACAAGTTTCCTCCGATTGGGACACTCGAATGCCCGATGGGGTCCACTACATAAGAAGCAAGATATCTTCTTGGGTGATGCATCTTTTTTCTCTTTCCCATTGTCTTTGGAGTACTTGTGTTATTTGGAGGACTTCTCTTTGTCTCCCCACTTTTGCCATCATTACTCGGCCTTTTTCCTTGCCCCTTGGATGAGTCCTTTCTCTTGAACTCAATCAAGGATTCGGCCGCAGCCATAGTCTTTGCAAGGTCGTGCACACCTCGCCTCTTCAATTCCAACTTGGCCCAACCTGTTAGGTCATCAAGGAAGCTAAACAAATCATCATTTTCTCCCATGTCAGGAATCTCCAAGAGCAACTCTGAGAACTCCTTCACATACTCCCTTATGTGGCCTTCCTTATGTTGAAGGCGACGAAGTTTGACCCTAGGTTCGTTTTCGGCATCCTCCGGGTAGAATTGTCTCTTGAGTTCCTTCGTGAATTCTTCCCAAGTTTCAATGGTGCACAATCCCTTCTTGACATCATCGGACCTTCTGCGCCACCAAACTGTAGCAACATCATTTAAATATAAGGAGACACTACGTACCTTTGATGCTTTATCTATATGCCAACCGCATCAAAGTAGCGCTCCATGTTCCAAAAGAAGTTGTCGATCTCTCTTGCACTCCTTGGCCCACCATAGGCCTTAGGTTTGGGAGTTTCGACTCTGTGGGTGATTCTCCCTGGTGTAGTCTCACCATTGGCTACCGCAGCCATGCACACCCTGAGTTGAGTTTCAAGTTTCTCAACTCTTTCTTTATAAGCTTCCATCTTCTCATTTTTAGCAACAACTTTGGCTTCAAGGGACTCGATCTTTCTGGACACCACGTCAACTACTACGTTTAAGGCTCCTTGCATATCTTCCCGGAGCTCTTGGTCCTCCCCATTGGACGCTTTCCCTTTGATGTATTGGTCCATGTCTTCGACTTTCTTCTTCAAGTCGGACATGGTGGCACACAACTTAGCCAACCTTTCATCCATCGCATCGATTATGTCCTTCGACTTGTCCTTGCGGATTTCCCTCCTTTGTCGTTGTTGCCAATTGATGTGTTGTTGACCTCTGACGACATTCTCTTGTGTAGAAGGATTTCACCAACCTTACCAAACCTGGCTCTGATACCAACTGTCACGGACTTTCTTTTCACAAGTACTTTCCGTGCGGCACTAGCAAACTTTGCCCCGACTTATCAAAGAAAGCTAGTCAGCCTTGCCCACGAAAGACTTACTTAGACTTTGGAAAGCTAAGCAAGCTAAGAACACAAAAGAGAACTAGAACTTGTATTGCTGGAATTCCCTGAGGTGACTACAACAAATGAGGCCTTAGCCTATTTATACAACTCCACATCTTCAATGGACGGTGGTGATCAATTTGATCTAACCTTGGTTGCATTATTTAGCCCAATGGAATACTCAAATCAATCCAGACTAGCTTTTCCAGTCAATATTGAATGGAAGGGAAATTCACACCAAACACTTCTAAAAGAAGTATAATTTTACTCGGGCAAAACTGAGTGCATGGTAGGCTGCCTAATTAATGACTATTTTTTACTAAACTAATACCTTGTAAATCAATCCAGAGTCATCCCATAGTCAGTCTTATGATCACTAAATTAATCTCTCTTATGAAATTATCAAGACTTGCTTTGCCAAGTCAATATTAATTTACAATTAGGGAGGCAGGGCAATTCACACCAAACACTTTCAAAAGAATTATAATTTTACTCTGCAAAACTAAGTGCGTGGTAGGCTGTCTAGTGACTTTTTTATGCCAAACCAGCACATTGTAAATCATTCCAGAGTCATCCCAAAGTCAATCTTGTGATTACTAAATTAATCTTTTTCTTGTGAAGTTATCAAGACTTGCTTTTTTTTAGGCAATATTAGCATCCCGCTATGCAATTCACACCACCAATCACTTTTAAAAAAGAATTATAATTTGATTCTGAGTGCATGTGATGGTAACCCTATTTTGAAATACGGGAAAAATCATTGGCTAATCAAATTATTTATCGAATCTCGAAAAATATTCAACAAAAGACATAAACAAATCCACTTTATGTTTTACTCTTTTTTACTAAACCAAATTAAAGCTTGTAATCACTAATTAAAGAGATCTTTCTCTTGTGAAGTTATGAAGAAGATGACTGATATGCTTCTGGATTATAGGCCAATGGAAAATCAGCTCACTAGTATTTTCGATAATTTCAAATTTGACGGACTTAAGGTTATATTTCGATAGAGTAATTAGGGGATTCAAATAAATTATATTAGGGACTTAAGTACAATTAAGCAATGTTTGAGGGAGTTAATTGTAAAAAGTATGAAATGTGATAGCAAAATGGGAAAACTAAAAGTTAGATTTACAAAATATTTATAGTTCATAATAATTTGGAGTTTCAAATAAATTATATTAGGAGCTTAAGTATAATTAATCATTTGAGAATAACTGATTTTGACTGTAAAGTCTGAATTAGAGAAGGTAAAATGGTAAACATGTGTAATAGTATTTTCATTTAAAAACACAAATGCCCTTTGCCGTTGTTCATCTACCTTTTGATTTGGATTGTAAATATTAAAAAATTGAAAGGGAATTTTCTAAAATCTAAGAATTTATGGATTTTACAGTATTCCTGGATTACTGAGATAAATTGATCCGAGAGTACATTCGTAATTAATGATGTAACCAAGGATTAATTGTTGTTTAGGTGTAGACAAACGATGTGTCAAGAAAATCGACTAAAGATTCATCCCTTTTATTACAAAATACTGAAATAGGAGAAATTCTAAATGTCGAGGGAATGAGCGAGGAAACGAGCGAGGGAAATGAGGTGGCGAGGTGAAAGCCGTTCATTTCCCTCAAGATACGTGCATTGACTTTTTTATGCGCATTTCGAGAAAAATGAACGGCTTTCACTTCGCCACCTCATTTCCCTCGCTCATTCCCTCGACATTTAGAATCTCTCCTGAAATAGTCATGTCCATATGCGTGATGATATTTTGTAAGCGAAATTCTAAATGTCGAGGGAAAGAGCGAGGAAACCAGCGAGGTAAACGAGGTGGCGGGGGGTGAACCGTTTACCCCCCGCGAGATGTGTTCCGCACGCGCATCTCGAGGGGGGTGAACGGTTCACCCCTCGCCACCTCATTTACCTCGCTGGTTTCCTCGCCCTTTCCCTCGACACATAGAATCGCTCTTTTTGTATTCTGATTTGTGAGTCTTATATCATTTTCTTAGGCTCATTGTGTGGAAGTTGGGTTTATGAAATAGGGAAGTTGGGTTAACTGGAAGTCCGTTTACCGGGTCACCCGGGCCGGGATCTGTCCTTAAATTCTGGGCTTTAAAATTTTGATCCAGTACTTGGTTTGGGCTATATGGTCTGGTTAATCAGCTCGGCCCATCAATAATGTGAACACAACTTTAAAAATATTTTAATTTCAAGTGACCCGGCACATCTATTGATAATTATAGGAAAACTTTTATAAATAAATATAAAAACCCATTCTTCTTTAAACAAATATATAATGGGATAAAAAAAATTTTAAGTTATTCTTATTTATAAATTTCTATCATTAAATTAGAATATTACACATTAATTTACAACGATTGAACGACCTCTAACTAAATCTCTAACATTTTAATTTGCATTTTGAGTTTTTGAATTCTTAAGAAAATGAAACACTAGATATACACGCACTTAACATATTAATCACTTCATGTGCTTCTTTACTAATCTACTCTACTAACCTTGGTGGCTCAAATGCATTCTTTAGCTCCATGGAATACTCAATCAATCCAGACCAGCTTTTCCAGTTAATACTTTTTTTTTTTTTGTTCAAACACGAAAATGATTATTAAAGAAAGAAAGGGAAACAAATTACAAAGAAAATCATTCATATATTAAGGAATGCCAAGACATCATGAATGTGTCAAAAACCAAATCCCTAAACAAATTACAAGCCGAACCCATCCTTCACAACAATTCCCAAATCTCGATAACGATAGAGTGCTCTGATTTGTTGAGCCTTTCAAATCCCCTCATATTTCTCTCCTTCCACACACACCACATGAGTACATGAGGAATCCTACGCCATAACCACTTCACCAACTTAGCCAATCTAAAATGGAGCTTTGAAACATCAAACTCAAATAAAATTCTGACAAGAAACTGCTCCAAATTGATTTGGAGAATCTGCAGTGAAGCATCAAATGATTCAGCGTCTCGTCAATTTCATTGCAAAGCACACAAAGACTCCCTGTGTGGATTCCTCTTTTCCTTGAACCTATCTTTAATCAAGATCTTCTCATGCAACACTGACCAACTAAAAAAATTAATCCGAGGAAAATGTTTTTCACCCAAACCAGATTCTTGTGAGAGGAAATGAAGGGGTTGGAGTGACTCTCATAATGAGAGGCAGCCAACATATTAGAAAATTCTTACACCGAGAAGCCCACACCTTTACCCTTTACACCAAACTGTCAGATCCCTCTGAGAGCATTTATCTATCCAACAGATGCATTAAATTGGCGACCTCCTCTAGCTCCCCAGTAGTTAGGGGTCTTCGAAAGAAAATATCCCAAGAATTGCCATTAGACCAAAAATTGCTTACACTCCAATATTGATTGTTGTTAATGATAAACAACATTGAAAATAGATCATTCAAAGATTGATTACTACACCAAAATCATGCCAGAAAGAGATGAGATCACCAACAATACTGAGTGGAAGGAAAATCCACACCAAACACTTTTACAAGAATTATAATTTGACTCTGCAAAAGTGAGTGCATGGTAGGCTGCCTAATGACTATGTTTAACCAAACCAGCACCTTGTAAATCACTCGAGAGTCATCCCAAAGTTGGTCAATATTAGCCTACCATTATGTAATTCACACCACCAAGCATTTTTAGAAAAAGAATTATAATTTGACTCTGGGAGTGCATAGTAGGCCTAGTGCACTTTTAGCTTGTAATTACTAATTGAGTTAATCTTTTTTATGTTCATGAGATTTTTATTCTCATTATTGATCACAAAATTAAATGGTAAATGTAAAGTGATATCTTAAATTATTTTAAAACATAAAAGTCCCCTCATAAATTCTTATGATATAGAATTTCATGCAACCAAATACACCCTTGGTTTAACATAAAACATTCTTTAGCCCATGGAATACTCAATTGCTTTTCCAGTCAATACTAACTTATAGTTAGGGAGGCAGAGCAATTCACACCAAATACTTTTAAAAGAATTATAATTTTACTCTGCAAAACTAAGTGCGTGGTAGGCTGCCGAGTGATTTTTCTTTACCAAACCCGCACCTTGTAAATCACTCCATAGTCATCCCAAAGTCAATATTAGCCTACCATTATGCAATTCACACCACCAAGCACTTTTAGAAAAGAATTGTAATTTTACTCTGGGAGATCATAGTAGGCCTAGTGACTTTCATGTCAAATCGAATTAAAGCTTGTAATCACTAATTAAATTAATCTTTCTCTTATGAAGTTACGAAGAAGATGCCTAATATGCTATTGGATTACTGGCAACGCATATGGAAAAAATAAGATGAAAGAGGAAGATGCAAAGGACTGAGTTTGCATGGTAAATCTGCAAAAACCTATCTTCATTTTCTGCTAAAAACTTCTGCAGTTACACTTTACTTGAGAGTCTGACATGCTCTATATGCTCATAAATTCAGTATTGATTTTATTTAAAAAATTAGCTAGTACAAATTAAAATTTTAAGTGATTAGGCTAAAAATTTAAGTTTGGCTAAGTACAATATTGGGACATTAGTTAAAGAAAATTACACACGGTGGTTTTGTTAGTAAGCATTAATATAATATAAGTTTTCTAAAAATCATTTTTTTAATATAAGCATTAATATAATATAAGTTTTCAGATTGAAGAAAGTGCTTGTAGTAGAATACATCCATGCTTCTTGACTTGGGGAAGACTGGCAAGTTAGAATCTGGTTCTACTGATCAATTGGATGGTCTTCCTGGTGGGACAAAATACATACATCGGGGATTGCTAATAATGATTTTCTTTTCCTCCCATAAATTTCTACTCCACAACGTATTTGTTACTGCATGTTACAAGAAAACAGAGTAAACCAGATGAGTTCGCTAATCATACAAGAGAAATTCTGCACGCACTTATCTTAGTCAAACTTAATTGTCACATGAAATGAATACAGATAAGTTACTTTTATAGTACAGTATTTCAGCCCAAGTATTGTTGCTTAGCATAAATATTGTTCAAGTATTGTTGCTTAGCATGACCTGAAGTCTATCAAGTCAAGTCGTTCCGACATTACTTGTCATTGCATTGCTGTATGATTGCGCTTTTGCATTCAGTTTCTACTCCAATTTCTAACATGACCCTGAAGCCTACCAAGTAAAGTCTCGAGTCTTTGGTTGTATGTGCACAAGTCTTTGAGGCTTTCATCCACAAGTCTAAAATACAAAACTGAGTGCGTGGTAGGCTGCGTAGTGACTCTTTTTTAAAAAAAAATCCACACTTATCATCAAGTCGTTCCCATAAATATTGTTGCTTAGCATGACCTGAAGTCTACCAAGTCAAGTCGTTCCGACATTACTTGTCATTGCATTGCTGTTTGATTGCGCTTTTGCATTCAGTTTCTACTCCAATTTCTAACATGACCCTGAAGCCTACCAAGTAAAGTCTTCGAGTCTTTGGTTGTATGTGCACAAGTCTTTGAGGATTTCATCCACAAGTCTAAAATACAAAACTGAGTGTGTGGTAGGCTGCGTAGTGACTCTTTTTACCAAACCAGCACCTTGTAAATCACTCGAGAGTCATCGCAAAGTCAGTCAATATTAGCCTACCATTATGCAATTCACACCACCAAGCACTTTTAGAAAAGAATTATAATTTGACTCTGGGAGTGCATAGTAGGCGTAGTGACTCTGTGAGACCCTTGTGTGGACAGACCTGAGGGTGAGGGTTGGAGCCCAATAGGCCCAACAGGCCTGTAGATCCCAAGAGGGGTTGGGCTAGCTACCAAGGGGGATCATAGTCCCACATCGCCTGGGTGCGGGATGGTTATGTGCTATATATGTGCGAGGTTGGATCCCCATAGTAAGAGGCCTTTTAAAGCCGTGCGGGCCGATTGGGCCTAAAGCGGACAATATCTTACTGTGCGGATCGGGTCGTTACAGAATAGTATCAGAGCCTGACCCAGCCGGAAGTGTGCCACGTGGAGGTGGGCCCTCGGGCAACGTGGACGTTGTGCATGTGTGGCCAACGAGGACGTTGGGCCTTAAGGGGGGTGGACTGTGAGACCCTTGTGTGGGCGGACCTGAGGGTGAGGGTTTAGGCCCAACAGGCCCGTGGATCCCAAGAGGGGTTGGGCTAGCTACAAAAAGGGGATCATAGTCCCACATCGCCTGGGTGCGGGATGGTTATGTGCTATATATGTGCGAGGTTGGATCCCCATAGTAAGAGGCCTGTGGAGCCCCAGTAGGTGGGTGGAAGCAACAAATCCTTGAGGTGAGGGAGGTGCGAAATGCTGCCCAATAGGCCAAAGAGGACAATATCTAGATGAGTAGGGCCAGAGAGTGGCCCAGTGTCCGCTGTGCATACTCTGAAAGAGGCCTTTTAAAGCCGTGCGGGCCGGTTGGGCCCAAAACGAACAATATCTTACTGTGCGGATCGGGTCGTTACAGAATGGTATCAGAGCCTGACCCAGCCGGAAGTGTGCCACGTGGAGGTGAGCCCTCGGGCAACGTGGACGTTGTGCCTGTGTGGCCAACGAGGACGTTGGGCCTTAAGGGGGTGGACTGTGAGACCCTTGTGTGGGCGGACCTGAGGGGGAGGGTGAGGGTGAGGGTTGGAGCCCAATAGGCCCAACAGGCCTGTGGATCCCAAGAGGGGTTGGGCTAGCTACCAAGGGGGATCATAGTCCCACATCGCCTGAGTGCGGGATGGTTATGTGCTATATATGTGCGAAGTTGGATCCCCATAGTAAGAGGCCTTTTAAAGCCGTGCGGATCGGTTGGGCCCAAAGCGGACAATATCTTACTGTGCGGATCGGGTCGTTACAGAATGGTATCAGAGTCTGACCCAGCCGGAAGTGTGCCACGTGGAGGTGGGCCCTCGGGCAACGTGGACGTTGTGCATGTGTGGCCAACGAGGACGTTGGGCCTTAAGGGGGGTGGACTGTGAGACCCTTGTGTGGGCGGACCTGAAGGAGAGGGTGAGGGTGAGGGTTGGAGCCCAATAGGCCCAACAGGCCCGTGGATCCCAAGAGGGGTTGGGCTAGCTACCAAGGGGGATCATAGTCCCACATCGCCTGGGTGCGGGATGGTTATGTGCTATATATGTGCGAGGTTGGATCCCCATAGTAAGAGGCCTGTGGAGCCCCAGTAGGTGGGTGGAAGCAACAAATTCTTGAGGTGAGGGAGGTGCGAAATGTTGCCCAATAGGCCAAAGAGGACAATATCTGGATGAGTAGGGCCGGAGAGGGGCCCAGTGTCCGCTGTGCATACTCTGAAAGAGGCATTTTAAAGCTGTGCGGGCCAGTTGAACCCAAAGCGGACAATATCTTACTGTGTGGATCGGGTTGTTACAGACTCTTTCATGTCAAACCTAATTAAAGCTTGTAATCACTAATTAAATTAATCTTTCTCTTGTGAAGTTATGAAGAAGATGCCTAATATGCTATTGGATTACTGGATAACAGGAAATCTCAGATGGGAAAAAGAAGATGAAAGAGGAAGATGCAAAGGACTAAATTTGCATGGTGAATTTGCAAAAACCTCTGTACATTTTTTGCTCAAAACTTCTGCAGTTATACTTTACTTGAGAGTTACGTGTGCGTATATTTAGTATTGATTTTATTTAAATAAATTAGAAAGTACAAATTAAAATTTTAGGTGATTTGGCTAAAATATTTAAGTTGGCAAATAAACTATTATACTAATATTAGGAGATTAGTTAATAAAAATTACACGTGGCAATTTTGCTAGTTTGTATTAATATAGTATAAGTTTCCTAAAAATCAAGTATTTTTATTTCAATTTGGACTCTTATATACACACTGAATTCAGTTTATAAGAATAAAAATATTGATAACTTTTTTTTAATACACTGTGAACACAATTTTAATGCTCAATTTAGAATTCGGAAATTGTTCCTCATTAAATAATAAATGACTCTTATAACTATAATAAATTCAATTTAAGAAAATTTTAAAATTTAGTCTAAACAGCGTATTTTTTCCTCAGATAGTGGCTGCAAACACATGATTTTTAACCAAACCAGCACCTTGTAAATCATTCCAGAGTTGTGATCACTAAACTAATCTTTCTCTTCTGAAGTGCGAAGACATGATTTTCCAGTCAATATTAGCCTACTACCATTATGCAATTCACACCACCAATCACTTAAAAGGTCTGAATGCAAGCCGAAAGTTGATCGATTAATGCACATCAGGAAATAGTAAGTGAGAATTTGTGCGAGCATAAGAATTGGGAAATTTGTGTAGCTTTTGACGTCATATATAGCAGGGTCCGAATGCAGGGAGTGTCCAAACTTGATGAACGAAATTTGTGTTAGCATAAGCTCATCACATTCTCGTGAAATACATGTTCATATTTTTAGCCCCATTGACAGATTATTGCTCACTCAAGACTTAAAAACTTTTTCAGTCAAACATTTTTTCTTCCTTTCGAGTTGTTTCCATGAAAACATACTTGTAGAATATTACTGTATTCACTAGCAACCAAAACCACTCCACCAACGTTGCACTTGAACTTGATGACAACAAAATATGAGCCATTCGATGAACACAGTTCAGGTGTTCATGTCCCTTATCATGATCTGCATCACGCTAATTCGAAAAAAAAAATATGCATACACTTTGGGCATTTTGAGAGATAATTTGTGTTCATCACTCTTCGGGTGTGTTTGGTTGCATAGAATCCTATGTCATGGAAATTTATGAGGGATTCCTACATTTTATGCTAATTTGAGGTATCATTCCACATCCATTATTTATTTGATTTTGTGATCAATGGTAAGAATGAAAGTTCTATGAACATGAAAATCTCACTCCTTGGCTATCAACATTGCCAACCAGAGTAATCAAGGGACCCGAGTACATAAATGCTTGGTGTCAGTGATAAGACTGGGAGTCACATGCCTGTTGAATGCATGAACATTGCAGAAGTCGTCACTGAATTGCATCATATAAGAGACTACTTTCAAGGTGTTGCAATTCATCTATAGTGACAGATAAATGATTCCTAAACTAGCATGTTTCCTCCTTGTCATGTTCTTTTTGTGTGTGAAATAAATCAGAACTGTATTCCGTGTTTGTATATGTTAATTTACATCATTTGATATGATTTAGCACTACCGTTGGATTGATTTATTTGCCGAATCCGGTAAAATGTGTGGAATTCTCAAACACAGTCAAATGAAATTTTACTCATAGTTCAAACGTAATATTCATCCGAATCGCATGTACATGTCAAGCTCAATGTGAGTTTTGTATTTTAGAACAATAAGAGTTGTTTGTTTGTCATGGACGTAGTCGAGTTTGCCGAACCACTTATTTTCGTGTTGTTTTGTGTGTTACAATACTATTAACAGAGTTACAATATACTGTTTACAGTGGACATGTCTAGCTAGAATATGAAACCCATTCAATGCATATGCACGGTTTTACTAATCAATCATAGATCATCAAATGTTGTTGCTTAGCATGACCCGAAGTCTACCAAGTCAAGTCGTTCCGACACTACTTGTCATTGCATTGCTGTTTGATTGCGCTTTTGCATTCAGTTTCTACTCCAATTTCTAGCATGACCCTGAAGTCTACCAAGTAAAGTCTTTTGAGTCTTTGGTTGTATGTGCACGTCTTTGAGACTTTCATCCACAAGTCTTTGATTGGGTTTTATGTGCTTGTCCAAAACAAAATACTTTACTTTCTACTGTGTCCTGCACGTCCAAGGTAAGACACATCGATCACAATATAAGTGTCTTTGACCACCAAAAAGAAACAATCTATTTTCTTAGCAAAATCCCTGATAAAAATAATAAGAAATAACCTGTTTTGTGGCTTTTGATGTTTATGTATAGCAGGGTCTGAATGCAGGGGGAGTCCAAAGAGTTAATGAACGAAATTTGTGTTAGCATAAGCTCATCACTTTCTCGGGACTGAAACACTCATTCACAGTTTTAGCCCCATTGATGGATTATTTCTCATTCAAGGCTTACTTTTTCAGTCAGTATTTATTATTAGTTTACCAGACAAACAAATTCATTAGCAACCGAAACTACTCCACCAACAATAATGCACTTGATGACAACAAAATATGAGCCATTCAATGAACACAGTTCAGGTGTTCATGTCCCTTATTATGATCTGCATCGACACTAATTCGAAGAAAATCTCCATGCACAGTGGGGATTTTGAGAGATGATTTGTGTTCATCACTCTTAGTGTAACAAAAAGCATTCTTTAGCTCCATGGAATACGCAATCAATCAAAACTTTGTTTTTTTCAGTCAATACTAACTTAGCGTAAGACTTATTTTAGCTGCTATTGAATGCTGTCATTTACAAGGTTTTCGTGGAAACAACTCAAAAAGGAAAAGTGTTTGTCCGGTACAATAATTGTCGGGTCCAAAACACAGTCCATGCATGTTGCACAAGAATGCATGTGAGCTTATTACGCTGAAACAAATTTCATGTTCATTGCTCATGAAATTTGGCTTCTCTGCGTTAACAAGGCAAAAGTTAAAATCAAATTGGATAGTATCGTCTGAATCAGGATAGAGATTATTTCTTGTTTCTTACACTCGTACAATGACCATGTGCAATGTAGAAATGGTGATCTCATCTCTTTTTGGCATGATGTTTGGTGTAGTAACCAATCTTTGAAGAATCTGTTTCCAATGTTGTTTATCATTAACAACAATCAATATGGGAGTGTGAGCAGTTTTTGGTCTAACGGCAACTTTTGGGATCTTTCCTTTCGCAGACACCTCAATACTGGGGAACTAGATGAGTTCGCTAATCTAATGCATCTGTTGGATAGACAAATGCTCTCAGAGGGACCAGATAGTTTGGTGTAGAAGGGTAAAGGTGTGGGCTTCTCGGTGAAAGAATTTTCGGATATGTTGGTTGCATCTCATTACGAGATCCACTCTAACCCCTTCATTTCCTCCCACAAAAATCTGGTATGGGTGAAAAACTTTTTCCTAGGATTAATTTTTTTAGTTGGTCAGTTTTGCATGAGAAGATCTTGACTAAAGATAAGTTAAGAAAAATAGGAATCCTCACTGAGAATCTTTGTGTGCTTTGCAATGAATTTGACGAGACACTGTACCATTTGATGCTTCACTGCAGTTTATCCAAATCCATTTGGAGCAGTTTCTTGGTGGAATTCGGTTTGAGTTTGATGTTTGAAGGATCCATTTTAGATTGGCTAAGTTGGTGGTCTCAAGCTAATCCTTCCCGTCGGGGGGAGTAGTTATGGCATAGGGTCCCTCGCGTTCTCATGTGGTGTGTGTGAAAAGAAATAAATAAAATGGTATTTGAAGAACTAAACAGATCAGAGCACTCTATCTTTATCAAGATTAGATAATTACTGTGAAGAATGGGTACAGCATGTAATTTATTTAGAAATTTGGGTTTTGACACTTTCATAGTGTCTTGGCATTCCTTGATATAGGAATGTTTCTCGTTGTATTTTGTTTCCCTTTCTTTCATTAAAAACATCTTCGAATTTGACCAAAAAAAAAAAAAAAAAAAAAAAAAAGGGACCATGTGCAATGCCCACTTTTTATCTCGAAAGCTAGTTTGGTTCAAAGCTAGTTCGGTCTCTTCACTCTATACATATATCAAATTATGATATCCAGAAAAGTAATGGACAGGTCTCATCACTCAGAAGACTTTAGGTAGCTAGAAGAAAGAAACTCCACACTTATCGTCAAGTCATTCCCACACTATTTTTAGCCGAGAAGTTCTACATGGGGAGGAAATGAGCGAGGGGAGGGAGGTGGCGGGATGGAGACCGTCCACCTTCTTCGGAATGCATACATCAAAAAAGACGACACACATCCCGAGAGAGGTGGACGGTTCCCATTCCGCCACCTCAACCGTCCACCTCCCTCCCCTCGCTGATTTCCTCGCCCACTTCCTCGACATTTAGAATTTCTGTTTTTAGCCATATTTGAATTCTATAATATATATATCAACTCAAAAGGAAAAGTGTTTGTCTGGGAAAATAATCAATGGGTCCAGCATGTTACACGAGAATGCATGTGAACTGATGCTGACACAAATTTCATGTTCATTGCTCATGAAATTGGATAGTATATATATCAACTGATTTAGGTCTTTCTTCAAGTCTCTCCTTGGTTGTAAATTGCTTTGTTTCCTGAAGAATAATGATGAGTTGGTATTGTTTTCCAATCTTAGCACTCATAGTGTTGTTGCTATGGAGCAACATCGGCTCACTCACCACAACTGCCTTCTCCGATCATCTGGCACTACTCGCCTTCAAAGAAAAGATTAATGATGATCCACTCCAAGCATTGAGTTCCTGGAATGATTCCATCCACTACTGTAACTGGAATGGGATTACATGCAGCCATCGCCATCGTGATAGGGTCATAGTCCTGGACGTGAAATCACAAAAACTTGAAGGTACGCTCTCTCCCCACATAGGAAACCTCTCATTTCTTCGAGAAATCAGGCTTGGCACAAACTATTTCCATGGTCCAATACCCCAAGAAATAGGTCGATTGTCCCAATTAAAGGTCCTTTCTCTATAAACAAATTCATTCAGTGATGAAATCCCTACCAATCTCACTTACTGTTCCAAACTTCAAGTAGTCAATTTAACACGCAATTCTCTCATCGGGAGGATTCCAATCCAGCTCACATCTCTATTAGAGCTTACTTTGTTGGATCTTAGTGATAATCAACTAGAAGGACGCATTCCATCAATGTTAGGAAATCTCACTGCTCTTATTCAATTTAGGATTAAATTCAACAATTTCACTGGAAGCATTCCTGAAGATCTATGCCGCATCCAAAGCTTAAAAGGGTTTGTTGTTAGTGGCAATAAACTGACTGACATAGTTCCTTCTTGTCTTTACAATCTCTCACATATCATAAGTTTTTCAATAGCTGACAATCAGCTTGAGGGAATCCTTCCTTTAGACATTGGCCTTACACTTCCTAATCTCAAATCTCTTCTAGTGTCAATCAATAAACTCAAAGGTCCCATTCCATTATCATTTCCGAATGCTTCAAGACTTGATTGGTTACAA
>QNQO01004494.1:0-24795 GCA_003290165.1 Berberis thunbergii | reverse complement strand
GATTGATTCGTCATACCAATGACACGTGTCTTTGTACTCACGAAGCTCTCGATCTCATTAAATATCATCACAGCATTTGTCCTGATTTTGTATCCATTGTCTTTCCATTATGCCTGTTTTTATAAACAAAACATGAGAATTCAAGTGAGTTAACGACACTAATGCGATTAGGTTTCGATGTGAAAAAATTTTGGTAGCGTCTCAATTACAATTCTTCAAGTGGACAACGTAGATATTATTAATTAATAAATATCTAGTGTGCACTAGAAAATAGTGTGAGACACTCCAAAAAATGCCCACGATCGCAACCTAATTTAATGAAATTTCAAAAAAAAAATTAGCAATTTCCTCACCATTCTCTAGTGAAAGAGAGAGACGATTGGAAGTGGTGGCTAGCAACTCAGAGAGAGAAGGACGAAGCCTAATTAATTGTTGGAGGCTTGGAGTATATAGTGAGATAAATCAATCAAGCAGAGAAAATAGAATAAAACAAGAGGAGAAAATAGTGAAAAACGCAGATCTGATTGTTCTAGTTCGTGGAAAAGATGAACATGTCAGCGCTTGTGCGACGAAACCGTTCGTCGCCCTATAATGTTTAAGGACGAAGAAACTGCTCGCTTTAAGCAACGACACTTTGTCGTAAAGAATTTATGCGACGAAGGCGTAAAGTTTGTTGCGTATGATATATTTAGTTGAAAAAGTTTGTCGCCCTAGGATGTTCAAGTTGGTCGTTCAAATTAGTTGACACGTAGCCCTAGGTAATTTAGGGCAACAAAATATTTGGTTTTAAGCGACGACATTTTGTCACACATTATTTATGTGACGAAGGTTTCAAGTTCGTCGCGTAAATATATATTTTTGCGACAAAAAGTTTGTCTTCCTAAGATGTTCAAGTTAGTCGTTCAAAGTAGCCGACTTGTAGTCCTAGGTATTTTGGGGAGACAAAATATTTGGTTTTAAGCGACAACACTTTGTTGCACATTATTTATGCGACGAATGCTTCAAGTCCGTCGCGTAAGAGGTTTTTTAAGAGACGAAACAGTGTGTCGCGTTAAATAGTTAGCTATTTTTTGTAAAAGCGCGACAATAGTAAATTTATCGTCGCGCCAAGTTCAATGTTGAGCGACGAAACTTGCCTCGTCGCACTACGAGTTGTCGCTAAAGGGTTTTTTTTAGTAGTAAGTTTATTTTTAATGAGAATAAACTAATTTGTTGGAGAATAAGCTTTTGTCAGATAAGAAAGTAGGAGTAGGATAATAAGTTAAAAAATGAAAGAGAAAGAAAAGTGAATAAACAAAGACAATATTTTTATGGGGTGAGTGGAAAGTTTACTATAAGGTATTTAATTTCTTAACTAAACGTTTTTTAACTAAAGTAACTAAACAAGCATTGCAAGATTGCAACGATTGCATGTGGTGGATAAACACCCATAGAAAAGCCCATGGTAAGGAGAGTAGGGTAGCTTTAATTCCCACAATATCCAATTGGGATAGAAGGGGTTGAAAATATCTTGTTTCTATGGACTTCGAGTGATTGATCATGAAACTAGTTTCCTAACTGAAACTGGATTAAACAACTTTCCTCATGCATAGTCTCCCTCAACGACAAAACTCTATCCTCATCGTCTCCTATATAAACTAGCTCCCAACCTCTCAATCTCCCTCAACCTTACCCACACAGTAGGAAGAACCACTCCGACAAATTCTTCCTAGTTCATGCGCTCCACTAGTCAAAGAAAAATTAAGTGGGTGTGGGGTTCGAGCTCAAAACCTTATAAAAAGAGAAATTGAACCTAACCATTGTATCAAAGAAAAGAAGAACAGAAATCTCCTCCCAAAAATTGATAAAACGTAAATATAATTTATATATTTTTTTCCTAAATATTTGGGGGCCTAACCCAACCCTTAGCTGGGCCTACAGTAGTCAGGCTATGGCGCTTGATTGGATAGATTTTAAGGACGATGAGCCAACTCCTTTTGATCAATAAAATTAATTATCCTTTTCATTTGCCATGCAATACCTGAATTTTTAAGACTTAGAGAGTCTTCCCAAATAGCACAAAACACAATGTTACATAGACATAATGCACAAGGTAAAACGTGCAATTCCCAAAAGACCTAAACTAATACTTCAGAATGGAACTAGGCTAGTTCTTGGGCATGTTTACCCAAAATATTGCCTTGTAAAGGATTATCATACGCTCCTGAGGAAGAATATCAGCTTGTAGTTTATTGTATTTCACTGTTGGTTGACACAGTCAAGGAGATTGCAATGATCATAAACTTTCTCCGTCATAACTATAGCTGGAGGTGGTAGAATTTTGGTTCATATTGATTGTTTAGTATCAAACAGGAGTTTCTAATTATTTGTACTCTCCTTCGCGCAGGTCGATCGATTTCAACCTACACAGACCGATCGGCTCCCCTTCGCGCTTGTTGATTGCCACCTGCCAGTTCAGATCTTTCGATTCCCTCCATCATAGCTCAATCGCCCTCCCTCAAAGCAACCTCCTCATTCACAGTTGATCGCAACCACAATCTCCTCTGTCTCACTTGGGTTGGAGAAGTAGGAAGCACAATTTCAAATTAGTCACTGCTTCCAATTTTGACTTCAGTCCCTGCCTATCAATTTTTAATTCATCCCTGTTCCTTATGCCTATTTGCCCCCACAGTCAGTAGCACTACTAGATCTAGTTTTTGATCCAATTATTTCCCGCCACCAGACAGTATGTTTACCACCGCATAACATATTTGTTGATCCGGTTTCGGACAGCTTTGAAGGTCATTTCTAGAAATTTGACACCACTGAGCTCTTGAATTGGATCTTCTTTGTGCTTCGGGCTTTTCTAAGACTTTGTATTTGGTGGATCAATTTGAAATTATTTGTTTGTGCTCATAGCAATTACAAAGAAAGTGTTAGAGATCGACTTCTACTTGGACACTTCACAATTTGTTGTTGTTTGTGCTCATAAGACTTCCTTCAAGCTCGAGGACGAGCTTCTTCAACCTAGAGAGGTTGATGGAATTAGGATATTTATTAATATTGTCAATAGTAGTGTTTTAGCAATGTTAGACATTCTATTATTTTTGTACAAAGGATTCCAATTGGGGTTCTCACATTGGTTTCCTATCATATTTATGGATTTGATTTAGAATGCAAGTTAATTATAAATAAAGGTGTCCATTGCTCCTTGATTGATTGAACAAAATTGTATGTTTATTAGTTTACATCGTTTATTGTCTATTTCGTTACTTTCGTTTATTGCTATTTTGTTTATTTACTAGTCCAAATCTATCAATTTGTCAGACAATGAACCTATTCCTCTTCATTAAGAAAGCCTACATTTTGATGACTTGGAACTTCTTCCCAAGTTGCAGAATACAAAACGTTACATTGACACAATACAAAAGGCTTAACTTGCACTTCACAATGGAACTAGGCTGGTTTCCGAGCATGTTCACCAAGAATATTGTAGAAATATTGATTGCCATTGACTCTCTAAGGAAGAATATCAGCTTGTAATTGATTGTAATTCGCTCTCGGTTGACATTGACAAGGAGATTGCAATGTTCACTAACTTTATCCGTTGCAACTACAGGTCGAAGTTCCCAGAACTTAAGTCATTGGTGCCTCATCCAGTTGATTATGTTCAGGTTGTAAAGAGGATCAGAAATCAGATGCACCTAAATGTTGTTGATCTCAGTGGGATATTCCTTATGCTATGCGTGTTGCTGTTTCTTTGATGGAATGGAGTTGGAATATTAGTGATACACTGCTTAGTGAAGAGGAACTTAAAAATGACAATAGACGCATCACATGTGATCGGGTTCTTGATTTTGATGCAGGGAAGATAAAAATTGTTGAATTTGTTTGGAGTAGAATGCTAAGAGTTGCACCGAATCTTGCTGCTATAGTTGGTAATAAGGTTGCAGCAAAGCTGGTGGTCTTTCAGCTTTGTCAAGGATGTTGGCTGATAATATCGAGTTTCTTGGGTTGGGGGAGAGGGAGATTCTGGCTGGGTTTTAAAGGGCAAGGTTTGGGTTTTATGTTGGTGTGTATGTTGAGCAGACCGAAATTTTCCAGAGGGCTTTTCCTAGTTTGAGGATGTATGTTCGCTAGGAATTGTGTAAGAAAGTAGTTCTTGCAGCACAAATGAATTTGGTTGGAGAAGATTCAACAGGTTGGACTGGAAGGACAATGCTGGAGGAGATAGTTAAGAAAGTTGAGAGGAGGCAGAAGAAGCCCTCTGGAAAATCCTTGCCGCGAAAGGACAATGCGCGAAAGTCCTTGCCTCCATGCTCTGAGTGCAAGAAGAAGAGAAGTAAGTGGTCGGCAACTCAGAAAGTCTGCAATGACGCAGAGAATGAAGCTTAAAAGAATACCATTCTGAGTGCCAGAGGCAAGCTCATTAGGTGATGGGTATGGTGATATTCAGTAGAATTTAGAATTTTAATGTAGTAAACAAGTAGTAATTTGTCCTTAATTCATCTATAGATAAAAGATTGCAAAGCTCATTTACTGTACATAATATCAATTTTTTCTTAATTTATTATCTATAAATGGAGAAGACTTTGTTCATTACATTACACGATATCATTCTAATACCTCAAATCTATTAAGGAACATGAGTTCTTTGAAAACTTGCAAGAAAATACCATCATGAAAAATTCAAAGCAAACACCCCTATTTAATTTCTGTTCATTCAAATGTGATATAAATGGTAATTTCAAAGCAAACACCCCTATTTAATTTCTGTTCATTCAAATGTGATATAAATGATAATTTCATCTAACCCCTCATAGACGAAGCATTCCCTCGACTCCAGAAAGGATTGTAGTCTTGGGAGTAAGGTGATTCAGAATTCAACTTGTCTCCATTACTTTCACCATGTTCATTGATGAAGCAATTGGTCATAAATGCCGATGATTGATCACAGTTGACAAATAGATTGGGATGAGAATTCTCATTGGTGTTGTCGTCTTCGAAGGTAACCCAGGTTGCAGAATTGCTATGTCTGTTTTGGTTGTATTTCTTAAAGTCTCCATCTCTCCAACGTGATCCTTGAATTCCTTCTTCACAACATCTAGTACAATATCTCCGTACCTATCGCACCATGACCTTAATGCAAGCAAGAATCAAACAGACAGATCAGCTAACCATGTTCAAGCATCTAAAACAACACAATAACAAGATAGATTTGCTTACCTGGGGAAGAACCTCTTCAAGTCAGCTTTGTCCACTGGAAGCCTAGTTGAAATTGCTTCAATTTGATCACTCCTGGCAAATAGCGTGAATTGAACATAGTACGTGAATTCCAGCAACATATGTGAAGATTCGAATTCCAACAACAAATAGAATACATAGAAGTGATTGTTGTCTGAAAATTACGAGAATTGAAGGTTTGAATTCTTGGTGTCAAGTTCAGTCTGGATCCGTGACAACTCTTTCTTTATGTTATCTCCCAACACCTTCAATATGTTAAAATTCCAATATCAGTTACTAGTCTCTAAGTGTTAAGTAATCATTCGTTGTACTGAAAATTGAAATTAAAAATGTATCAAAATAAAATGGTCCTGACCTTGTCGATGAAGAAATCCGAGGCTGACCCATCCGAATGTATCTTCTTCTTAATCAATTTAGTGTCAGGGCCTTCACCAATGGGGCTAGAAACCAAGTGACATTGAGCTGAAGAAACCTGATCATCTGATCTCCCCAAAAGGCAAAGGTGCCTCTTCGGATTCACTAATGTTTCTTTTCCACTTCTTAAACCCATCAAATCCCCATTGCTTTTAGCTGATTTTCGATGACCTATCTTCTGGATCAGGAAATTTTCACCCCCATTCCCCTCCCCTGAAACAAATCCGAAACGCCTTTTTCTTCACATTTTCGGTGCTCCCCTTCTCCTCTCAGCCGGGACTGATCGTGGTGGCCGGCGTGAGACATAAGGATCGATTTGCTCTCCTTTGAAACACCCCAGAACGGTTTTCTCTAGAACCGAAAACTCATTCACATTAGAGGGCATATTACGGTCAATGTTCTCCGAAATCCCCTGTTTTCCTCTACTCTTACTCACAAACCCTATCATACTTGCAGCTCCCTTAATTCTTTTCAATGGGGTTTTTTGTTTGCTTTGGTTGGGATTCAAGCTATCTTTATCCACCAAAGAATCTTCATCTTTGAAATTGGATTTCAGACCACCTTCCTCTTCAGAATTATCAGTAGGTTTCGAAGCTACAATCACATCTCTAGCTTCAATTTCAGCTCCTTGAATAGCAAGTCTCTGTAACAAAGGCCTCTTCGAAGAATGGTACTCATCGATTGAAATACATTTTGCATAAAATAACTCCTAATCAATAAAATCACCACAAAGAACCAAACTTTAATCATCAAAACTTGAAAAAAAATCATACCCATTGTCAGTATCCTGTTACCTGCAAGAAAAGCAACTTATCTCTAGTAACAGTTGGTTGTCTTGATCAGGCCGGAGATGCGATAAGGGTGTCAAGAAGATGAGATCGAAAGGCGGAAACTTCACTTTCTGGCACCATTCCTTCTTTGTGAAGACCAATCAAGTTGAGGATCCTGTGGAAGACTCTTGCTGCCATTTGAGATTCTCTGATTGCTTCTTGGAAAGCTTTTGGTCTGCGACCGTCAATCGCGGTTTCTTGAAGTTGAAGGGGAGGATGGTCTTGCAGAGAGAGGTGATTGTGTCATGGATGGAGGAGTAGTATGTGGGTGTGTAGCTGTACACCATTTCGATTTTTCCAGCTTGGTTAGATCGGATCGAATAGAATGGGAGAGTTGGGAATACAGTAGAAGATCAAATTGATCTTCTTTTTTTCTTTTCTTTTTTTTAATTCAGAGTTTGAGTTCAGAGAAGATCTGAAGGTGACGTTGGGAAGAAGAGAGGTTTTTTTGACTTTTGAGAGAGAAAAAGCAGAGGATTTTATGGGATTTTGAATTCAATATGGCTTCAACGGTAACTTGACCTACTAGCCGTTGGGGATTTTTGCACCTCATGTTTTCTTTCTTAACAACATCCCAGAAGAGCTTTATTGGTGGTCCAACTACTGTTGGTGGGCTAAGTTGTGTTGGGCTTTCATGAAAGTTTCTCAAAGTCGTCTTGCGGGGTGGAGTCGTCCTAATAACAAAAAACCCAAAAAACATATTAGGGTGAAATAATAAGTATTTGGATTCCTAATGTCGTCTAGATCAGTTCTTTGATGTGAATAATTTGATTCAATTCTTGTGAAATAATAAGTATTTGGATTCCTAATAACCAAAAAAAAAAAAGTATAATCTCGATTGGATTTTAGGGTGAAATTCAGCCTCTACCAAACTAATACAATTTTGGCAACACTTCCATTTTGATGGAAGGGTGGGTGCTTCAGTTCCAAAACATTTAACATCAAGTCCATTTTGCTAGCCTTGTGACAACGATGTCAGTGGTTAGGTTTTAGGTTCAGTTGGTTATCATTTTCATTAGCTCACACGGGTTGTAAGAACATTTTCAAGAGTAAAAGTTAAATTTGATACTCAGTTTAGCCAAAAGCTAAATTTAAAATTTTTTCTATTTTTCATCACTCCAACCACATTCTTTATTTTAATTTTTCATCATATTTAAATACATTTTTCACTTTTTTACATCAATTTAATTTCAATTATATTATTATTAATTTTAACTTAAATATATACTATTATTAATTTCAATTATATTATTATTTAGATTTTTATAATATTATTAATTTGAAAAATTAAAATATAGTTGGAGTTTTTTTATTATAGTTTTAGGAGGTTGGAAATAAAAGACGCTAAGATTTACTTAAATATAAGAACGGATCACATAGAACTTAAAGCACCAAGAGTGCATGAGTTCGATTCTCATACCCAACATTTTGATATTTATTTATCTTGATATTTAAAGTATAATAAATTCTATTATCATGTTAACCTTTATCGTGCATAAAAAGTAATGAAATCTCAACCAATGTTGTTTGTTTAGGGTTTTGTTTCTCTCACAAATCAGTTGACACGAACAGAGAAATTACAGAAAGAGATGGCGACTACTATGGTGAGCTCTGCGAGTGGACTCTTAGCGATGTGAACAAAGACCACTCATTGCTGAAGCTCCATGCGCTTTTGAATCTCAACACATTCGTCGATTTCCTCTGGCCTGAGATCTCCACCGGCATCCCTGTTATGTAAGTTTGTATATTTTTTGCATTGTTGTTGTTGTTGTTAGATCTAGGATTTGTTCGTTTGCAATGGGTTCGAATTTAGGTTTAATTGAAGAAAATCCTTTTTGGGATTTGGGGATTATATGGATGCTCCTAAATATAGGGGGAAGGGAGATGCAAGTTAAAATATGGGTATGGATATGAGTTTTATTAGAGCATGAATTTTCCCACATGAGACCTCCAAATTAGTTTTTTTACTAATTTAGGGGATCCCTTAGAGATGCTCTAAGGTTGGGTTTTTATTCAAAAAATTTACTCATATGTAATAATAATAATAATATAATAATAATAATAATAATCTTATGAATGACAATGTTTTTATAAAGGATCCCTAAAGAGATTGTGTCAAGTCAAGAAAAAGTGACAACATCATATGATCTTTAATTTTTATTTTTAAAAACAAAACATTATAAGAAATTGAAACTTGCTAATAATAAACAAGAAATGGTTTCCTCACTAAACTTTCTTCCTTGATGGGTAAGTATGTTTTTTTAGATCCCAAATTAGACACATTTGATGAAAGTTTAATATTTTAGTAACGACTCGAGTTTGATACTCTTGGAGCTTAAGATATTTTTTTATGACTATTGACAATTATTATAAACTATACATTTTTACTCGCTTAAATTTTTTTTCAATGCAATTTTATTAGTAATTGCCAACATTAAAAAATTGTTTAGTTCAATAAAAACTTATTTTAGGTCCTCTTGGAGCGTATGATTTTTTATGGCTATTAACAATTAATATTTCTATCATTGTGACATGCCCTACCTTTTTGTTTTCATTAAAATTTTATATGTAATTACAAACATTAAATAACGAATTGTTTGTCACAAGTGGTATAAAAACCTCCCAAAAATATTTGAAATTAATATCTAAAATATAACTATATAATTCAATGGAATATATATATTGGCCAATTCATAAAAAAATTTGAGGCTCTAAATCATTTTTCTATGAAATTTTATTAGGATTTTATTATCTTGCAAATTTCAGATTTTAACATTCAACTAGATACTTTTCCTAATTATTTTGTGATTTTATTTATTTATTCTAGTTATTACGCTCATTTGCCTTTGCTAAGTTATCGATATTGTGACATTATTTGGCTAAAATTGGACTTCATTGCATTTAATTTGGTATATCCAATGTACTTTTGACTAGTGTCACTACACCAAAAATACCCATTAGCACGGTTCGAGACCGTGGGGGTAACCCATTGTCACGGCTTAGAGGCGTGGGCAGTAGAGGTGTCGCAAAATCATCATTAACGGCTATAAACCGTGGCAAAACATTTTAGCAACGATTTATGCTCGAGGGAGGCGTGATGATTTTCTGCATGTAGCCAAGGTTATAAGCCGTTGCTACAATAGTGGCCACGGTTATAATCGTTGCAACATGGCCACGATTATTAGCCGTTGCAATATGGCCACGGTTTAAAGCCGTGGCAACTATGATGGCCACTGTTTAAAGCCGTGGCAATGATGATGACCAAAGTTTAATTAAGCCATTGCAAGTGTACCGACCACAGTTTTAAGTCGTGGCAGTAATAGTGGCCACGGTTATAAGTCGTTGCAAACATGGCCACGGTTATTAGCCGTTGCAACATGGCCACGGTTATTAGCCATTGCAATATGGCCACGGTTTTTAAGCCTTGGCAATCATGATGGCCATGGTTATAAGCTGTGGCAATGATGATGAACACGGTTAATTAAGTCGTTGCAAGCGTATGTTGTTCTGCAGGATTATTGAATCACCTGTTGCAGTTCTTCTGACAAGGATCAATGCATAATTGAGACTGATCTGACAGAAATTAGAATGTAGATTAGAGAATGGTCAAGAAAGAATGCTGAATTGCCACTAGATCAAGCAGAATTGATAGAAGAAATAAGAACAGATTGTATGTATTGATAGAAATTGTAGACAATTTGAGATGTTCAGTCTCCCTATGAGCAGAGCTCAATGTACAAAGTGTTTACAAAATGAATGAATGCATGTTTCTCATATTACTCTTCTTATTTATAGACATTGCTAACACAACACTACAATGTATCTAACAATCTTTGTATATAGCACCTAACAGACTTTGTAACACCTAACAGAGCACCTAACAGCTCCTCACACCTGCAGCTCCAGCCCGCACTCGCACTTGCCAATTGGGAGCTTAGCTCTACCTGTTTGTGCTGCTTTTAGAAGCATCTCTTCCTGAGTCATTCTCTTCTCTTCGCCTTCTTTCTTTTTATTGGCTGAGTAATTTAAAAAAAAACAGTGGTTGTTAGAACTTACATATTTTTTACAAAATATCTTTATGAGCATCATAAATAAGGATTTAACATTAACCATAGTTTGTGTAGAGGGAAGGAAATGCAGACACGGAAAAAATGAATAGCATACGCGCGAAAAGATTTAGTAATGCACAGTTATACGACACAATGTAGCCGAAACTAACCTTCATGGTTACTTGCATGGCTGCTTGTATAGCTTCTCTTTCTGCTTGCCTCACAATGACTGAAGTTGTGCTTCTTGAGTTGTATCCAAATAAACAAACAAAACAAACCTGAGTTATATCTTTCTCAGGAATAATCTGATGGCTTCAATCCATCAAATGAGGTTCATCCTTTCCTTTCAATACATGTTTCACAGGACGAGCAGAGCCCTCATGAAGAAGAATATTTTGAAGATAAGATTTACCATTTCCCTATAGACAATTAACGTCCCCATCTACCTCCTCTTCTTCCAAAACTGCCTCTGCCACCTTTTCCTCCAAAACTGCCTCTGCCTCCAAATCTGCCACCACCCCCGCCTCTACCAAATCTTCTTCCCCCACCTGATTGGTCTTTTTCTTGCAACTGAGGCAATGCTTTCAATACTTCAATGCTCACATCAGCGGCATTTTCCTGGACATGTTATCAAGTGTAGAAAGAGTTGAAACATTAAGAATGCCTCACATGTGAATCAGGTCAGCTGACTGTTAGAGGGGAATAACAATGTTGGACAAAGCAAAGAGAAACATTATGTACGAGGAGAATAGGCAACTATAATGTAAATACAACATGAGTATACCTGCAAGAAATGCACCCAGCTCTTCAGCAGGCACATCAAACACAACACCCTTCCCATCAGCTGTAAGCCCTTGTCCTCAGGCAAGAATTTCCTCAAGATAGAATATGCAAACCTACAGACACAAGTTTCTAACGATTCATAAAGTGGCACATTCATACATATAGTAACAGGTTGTTCACCTTTAATAGTGTCCTACTTCACCTACCATTTGAGATTGATTCAATAAAACATTCATAGTCAGGTGTAAGAAATTGCTAAGTACAGTACACAGTACACACACAGATATGTTGCAAATATTTTTCAATATAAGGGACAGATAACATAAATAAAGACATGCACAAACCCCGACACTGGAATGTAAATACATTATGACATCTAAATTCACATTGTATTCTGGGTCAAAATTTGGGTCCAAAATTCCTGACTAACTTTCCAGTCACCGAGTTAATTTAGACTAGATTGGAAGAGAGCCTTTGAAGAACAAGGTCCTCACCAATATGGATTTTTATTAAGATGACCACAATGAATATGTGAATAAATAAATAAATAAATAATAATGGATCACTACTTCAAGCATGTCAGTGGTTGTTTGTGAGATGTTGTGACTTGTGACCAGCTTGTTTGGGGGCCTTCACATTTCCAGTGAGCCTTAGCAATTTGTGTTTTCCTTTGGCACATTGAGAACAGACAAATCAAATACTAACCAATAAAAATAATAATATAACAATCTTGAAGGCATATACTCACGATGGAGTGTAGATGGTCTTCAGACTCAAGTTGTACAGTTACATGGTTCTCGGCCGAATTCAGAAGAGACCTTTTCTTTATTTCAGTATAACCTTGCACAAGCCACACATCAAGTTAATACTCTTATTGTGCTTATTTTCACTTGTGAAAAAAATAAATTTTAAATCACTTACAACTGTCTTTGCAAGTGCCTTTGCGAGCAGCTCTAGTGCTAAAAGGCCAGATGAACTCAGAAGATCTTCAGCTGCAAGACTTGAATGCTTGGAACCACACTGCATTTTAAGGTTGCTTAATATATGCAAGAAATGATTTTAATTATAATAAGAAATCATCTATTACTAGTAATATAAAATACCTATCAGAGACTTTATGATTGCTTTAGCTTGCATCAAAGCCATCAGCCTTTACAACATCAGCTGGCTGAGGAGCAGATACATGCTCAAACTTAAACACCGGAGTCTCTTTAAATCCTAGAAATGTTTGATCGCCTCGGATCATATAACATCACAGCAACCCCAGTATTCCCTGAAAAGGAAACAACCAAGTTAGTTGGTCGACATTTAAAATAAGAAGAATGTAAAGTGTCGAACATTAAGTATACCTGCTTTTGCCCGTGCGTCCAGAACGATGGATGTAGGCTTCCACATCGCGTGGCGGTTCACACTGAAAATGATATTGTTAAGGGATGAATTTTTTTTATACAAAAGATCAATATATTAACACGATCGTACACACCTGAATGATCAACTGCACATCATTGATGTCCAAACCCTAGCTGCCACATTTGTGGCCACCAATGTCATGAACTTTCCAGACCTAAATCCAAAAAGTGTAACCTACAAAGAATCACCCAATTATTAAGAAGAAAAAGGTTGAGTGCTACATGTGTTAAATAAAATAAGAGCACAATCCAAAAGGAGCAAGTAACACCGGCGGCACGCTTGCCTTTCGAAAAAAAAGTGTAACAAAGAAAGAGAACTTTCTCAGAAATTGGAAGTACATATTTTGAAGATCTTAATCGAAGTGCAAACTTTGCAACCAAATTTAAGGAATAACAAAAACTAGCATACTACCATGTAGCTAGTAACTTACTTCACGTGTCGCCTGTTGTATATCTCCATGTAAAGCACGTGCACCAGGCAATATGCCCGAAAGCGCAGAAGCAGAATCCTTTGTTTCCATGAAAATAATTGTTCGCCCACCACTTTATAAAATTAAGACCAGAAATAATACACCATTAGGTCTCCGAAGATTATACAAATGATGCAAAAGATATTGTTTATAAACACTATTACACATATACCAATAGAAAAATAGTGTGCAAAAGGCAAACTATGAAGAGCCCAAAAAATATTATTTAAGCGAGCAAAACAAAAATGCAGCAGAGAAAGGATCTGTTGCATTGACCATTTCTATGCTTTACATAACTTTTAATTTTGGATAAATTTTCTCAAGAATAGCAATGGATACTAAAATTAGAATATAATTTCAGAAACCGTGTCGAGGCATGCCAAATTTTGTACACAAGAACAGCTTGCCGCATGCATGTTATTGTTTCCAAGATGCATGGCACCTGTATTGCCAATGGCATGCTATGTGCTACCAACATATATAACATGTCAAGTATGCGAAGATCTGGCAATTTACTTTCAAATATGAAAACATAGGTTTGTGTGTGTGTGCTGGGGGATTCAAATCAATAAAAAAGAACAATCGAAAAATAACAAACCTGCTATATATAACAACGAATGATATCTGGGATAAGTTTCGATATGGCTGCACTAGAGCAGGGAAGAACAATATGTCTGACATTAGTACTAGCCTTCATTTTCTCGTTACCAACAAGATCGGCTGTTTTCTTGTCAGATTTAAGAACCTAGAAGAGATCTGCCAATAGATTAAAGAAAAGAAATACTAATAAGACACTACAAAAAAAAAGCCCTTTAATAGCGGTTTCAAAAACGCTATGGTAGGATACCATAGCGGTCCTACCATAGCGTTTTAGTAAACGCTATGTCTGTCGGCGCTATAATAGACCCTGGGTCTATTATAGCGGTTTCTAACCGCTATAGAAGTTAGCCTGTTATAGCGTTTAAAAACGCTATGGTAGGTATACATAGCAATTTTTTTTTTTAATTTCATTTGCTATCAATTTGAAATTTCATAAACGCTATTATAACACTAATTTCTTAACCATAGAAGCTAAACAATTTGAACAAGTTCAAGAGAAATTGTACAAGATTTTACAAGTTCCAGCGAAATTTTACAAGATTTACACTAGACCGCATGTCTGCAACCCCAATTTGGGAAAACCCACGTCCACCGTTACATGAAAATACTGTTGAACTAAACTCTAACATCAACATCTAGTTTGGTCTTCTTCTTCTTGCACAGCCTTACGTACCCTTACCCTTATCTTATCTTTGCAATTTGAGCTTCATGTTGGTGGCCTGACATTTCATCATCACACACTCTGGAAGAGCCCTTCAACTAATTGTCCAATGACACTACACGATGGCCTCAATGCTGAAACTCCATATGTGAACTAGCCTGACTAAGAGTTCAATTAGTTCAGAAAATAATTGTAAAGTGGTATAGAATAAAGCAACAGACAACATGAATATGCCAATTACCACAAGTTCACAACTTGTTATTGTAATTTATCAAACAAAAGGCAACCAGGAGAATCTTCTCTGTTGGTGGTAGACGACATTAGAAGAAAAGAAAAATAAAAAGTAAAACAGTAAAGAGAAAATACTTGAACCATACAGTAAAAAGAAAAAGCTAAGCAAATCCTCTCCTTTGTGGATACTGCTATATTATCTTGTACTATGGTTCACATCTTTTTCAGCCTAAAGAGGAGATTCAACTATGCAGTAACTTCTTCTAATGATTACTATCTGATAATCATACACTAAATATATTCCAATCGCCCTCATGAACAAAACCTTAATGTTAACATTGACATAGATTTGAAGTATTTGAAAGGAAAATGTGTTGAACCATAGAACTTCACTAAGAGGTATAAAGTTCTGTGGGATGCATATTCAATGTCAGATCTTGTCTACTAAAATTTCAGGTCTAGTGGAAGTGGGGTAGGAAATGAATTGTTGCTTATAAAAATCCAAGAAACATTTGGACCAGGTAACACAGAGCATGATGTGGTATAACTGGAGGAGTAGGATGATAGGGAATACAGGGAAAGTGGGGATGGCCTTACTTGATATTTTAGAAATCGCTAATAGCAATGAGAAGAGAACTATCAAACCACTAAGAATGTAAAACAAAATATTTAAAAACATTGATGAAAACATACTTGTATCTTCGATTTGGAGCAGTAAAAAGCAGCAATATCCTCTCCCAAAACTGATTACCTGGCAAACTTTCAATTGCCATGTAGGCAAAGTAGCCCCAAAGAACTGAAGTTGGGATCTTTTTCAGAAGAGGCATAGCAGCAACACAACCACCTACCATCATAGACTGAAGCAAATTACTGACGCGTTGTTCTTTGACTTCGACAGGTAAAAGATCATCAACATCCTTCTCCACATCAAACACGGACGCGGCAACAGGGGCATCTATGTTGCCACTACTTGAAGCCAATTGAATTGTGGATTCTTTCAGATCTTTCAGTCCCTGCTAGGAAGAAAGTTAACAAAATATAAATAATTACTCTTGTAAGCATTTAATGCATTGGGTTTCTTGTAATTTACCAGAGCAGGTGGAGTTTGACAGACTAATGGAGTCTGCATTTGCTTGTATGCTTCCTGCATGTTCCCATACAACTGACCCAAACTTGAATTTTTGCTGGATACTTTTGCGAGCAGTTGATACAAGCTTACTACGCAAAATCTTCCATGAGATCCAATTAAACTTTTTAAGAGAAAAGAAATAACAGTGCATGTCTAACTGAAGTTTCAGGATTATATAATTAAATAAAAGAGCAGGAAGACCAATTGCAGCAGCATGATAAAGCACTATAACAGTATCACTGGACTAAATAAGCAATGACTTATGGATGTTTCCCCACTATATGTCCTACAAAATATTGTTTCTAGGCAATAGTCCTTACCTAAAAGGGTATGAAACGGTCATATATAAGGATTGTACAGCATCTCCTCTTAGAAGAAGCACAAAAACTGGATGAGTAGCCCATGAATCTTCTGAGGAAAATCAGAGATATTGAACTCCACGCTTGTTGGAATGGCTACCAGGGCTCTAGAACCCGATGAAATGTCAGTTGATTGGTTAGTCTGTGATGGAACTAAATCACGGTCACTTTCAACAAAGTTCCCCAGGTTGGTTAGTGTAGGCTGCAATGACGTGTCAGATGGTGCAGGATCCAAGGCAGACGGAGGTGTGTGACTGGTAATACATCAACAAAAAACTAATTCAGTATTATATAAGGCGTGCCATGAAGTAGCTAGCCACTATCAACAACTTAGAAAAGGTGAAACTAGAAAATGTTACTGACTTTGAAATCTACTGAAATGGTTTCTAATGCCGATTTTGATAGCAACCATTCACGTCCAGCAAAACCCATATTGTAAAACATTGGACTAATAAAGTCTTTGGATGTTACCTTGATGAGTTGGAGAAGAGAAACAAACCCATACCGTCAGTAGCACCAAAATCCTCTTCCAACACAGGTTAAACCATAATATTTCCTGAAGTAAAGTACATGAGGAAGATTGCATTATGCTTACTTTCAATGGTTAAGAGAGATAATATATACTTATATTTTAAGTCATTAAGTAAATTGATTAAAGCTTTTTCTTATGTTTCTCATATGATTCCACATTGGCATATAAACATAGAGGTTTGAATGGTGGGCTTGACAGGAAAGTGGTGGAAAGGTAAGAACTTTTTGTTTGGTATAATGGACTGTTAATGTATTATATTCTATCTAAAATTTCCTTACATAAACAGACAAGCAAAATAGGATTACAATATATTGAAGCTGATTAAAACATCAAGATTAACAAATGATCATCTGCAATTAAACATCTACTGTTCAATCCACCTTTGTCCTTTCAATGTTTTTCTTACTATCACTTGACAATGTATTTAATTTATTTATTTACTTCTATATTTAAAAGTGAAGCTAAGAATGAAACAACCCAAGGGAAAATATTTGTAGCCTCAACAACACAACTATGAATACTGATAAAACATATCCAGGTAACAAATACAAAAAAACATAGAGCCCCCTAGTATTGCAATTAGTACCAATTCACAAACCAACATGCATCTCACTTACCAATCCAAACGTTTCCTCCAGCAGGCTTGGCGGTGCGTAGTCTGCATCAACACGAACTGCAAAACAAATACAAACAACATATTTCATGAAGATACAACAACATAGTTTAATCCTTTTATTTCACACAATACTTTCAAAAGAAGGATGTATTGACTATGCTGAAGTGAGCATACAGTAGAACAAACATAAAAAATAGAAAACCGGATACATGGAAGAACCTACTGAGTATTAACATAATATAGATATAATTACAAGAGTCTACCTGCTTGTCAAGCCAAACAAGATATTGCACAACAGCTGCACCATCCCAAACATGTGCCTTTCTCAACCCATTTAATTCAACAGGGTTCTATCGAGGAAGGAAAAGAAAAGGAGAAAAAGTCATTAGATACACAATCACTGAATAAACAGATGAGGATGGTAATGATTCTAGCGTGATCATGACCCTGACAACATTGTTTTTCAATCAAAGAATAACCAACCGTTCTGAAAATTAATTGTCCCACATAATATCATATTGTCACCAAATAAAAAAAATTTAACAAATTTTAAAATCCGTAAAAGCATAATACTACTAGTTTGATATCCTTTACGTGCTGGGTAAATCTATATACCTTGATGGCGGCACCTAATGCATCTAGTAGATTCCCATCCGAACTGACCACAAGACCATCAATGTAAAGGTCCCAACGTATCTTCCCTTCCACAACAATTAGAGATGACAGATCAATTTCGGCCCCTGATACATATTTATTACCTCAAGTTACAATACGAAGAGAATTACTTTCGATCAAGAGATAGAAATATTTCACTAGTAGTGATATCTTATGCCTCATATAAATTCTTTCACCTGATCCACTTTTACCACCCAATAATCATCTCTGAAGTGCAACTGACAATTTTGCTGACAATTTTTCACCTCCTCCTCCCTGTTTCAGTTGAAGTTATGATCTTTTACAAGTAGGAAGTAAAGGCCATCTAGCAAATACAGAAATACCGTCTTTACTGAATTATTAATGACCAAGGAGAAGCAGCAAACAACCCCAGAAGTGCATATCCACTAGTCATGGAGGATATTCAGGACAAAGAGGTAGAGGAACAGGTGCTGGAGCAGGGTTGGGTTCCAGCATAAAACCCAACGCACCTTGTTTGTCATCGTTGGCAATTCCAGACTGCAACAAAGTTTATTGTCTTCCCTGACTTTCTACCCTTGAAAAACGACTCCAACACGTAATCCTCCTCCAAGAATGGCATTTACAACTTCCATCACTGTCCTCTGTAGAAGTAATTCAATGGAAGCAATCAGTAATTAGTAATAACCACTTATAGACCAAATGTCATCACTATGTGGTCCATGCTAGGCACTATCACTCACTATGTGGCTTGATTTCTATAAGCACCAGGGGTGATGCTTATAGTGACTTATAAGTCCCACCCACTTGTAAGTGACAAGCCACTTATAAGTGATGCAGACAAACACCTCCTTTAGAACAATTAAGATATTGGTGTACTAGTAGTCTAAAAGTGCAAATCCACTATGCCAGTTTCAATTTTTTGAAGAATTATTCAGTTAAAAATTTTCCTAAACTGGAGCATTATGAGAAAATCATTGAGATTTAAATAGCAAACAAGTAAAAGGTGTGAGTGCTCACAAGTTCAGGAGCCCAATCAAGCTCATGATTCCCTGCTGTCCATATCCATGGTTGATAAGCAGTACTCCTCTCGACTAATAAATGAAAGCACGGTAGCTAATGTATGCCATACGCTCAAGGGAGGCACACAATTTTCAAAACCCAAATTGCAACCATAAATTTGTAAGCAATAAAAACACCATACCTGGCTGACTCTAGCCCAATCCCCTGCTGAATTCTAGCACACCATCACGCTAACAGTAGAAAAAAAAACCAACAGAGTGCATCAGGACACAGATGTGGAGTGTCGAACATGGGTAATCTAGAAAGGAAGATTCAGGCGGGACACAAGGTAATCAATTCTCACAATATGTTACATTTCACAAAGTGTCACACAAGAATCTGTCATGTTGACACTGGTATGCCACTCATTTAGAAGCGTATGTGCAATCAGTACAACAGACACCACTCCTTTGGAGATAGACTCTTTTCTACTTCCTCGATAGCAATATTAGTTCTACGTTGAGTAAATACAAGCTATTATATATGCAACAACATGAATGGAATTAACTGCACCAACTTGGTGTCTGAACATGGCAATCAATTGATCATAAGACAAGGACCAAGTAATTAAAAATTCAGCACATAATAACGACTACAACAATGAATTAATCATAAGAACAACAATTAAAACAACATACAACAAAACCCGAAGCAATCAACTGAACATAAGAACAACTTGAAATCAACTTAGGAAACGCCTAACTGAGAAATGCTTAGTAGGAAACAAAATTCAAATTGCTCAATCTAACCTTGGTATTGTTGAATTCTAATCATATTGCTTCGGCCATCTTTGTTTTTAATAGATATGGAGGAAAAAACAATATCAAAATTCCCCCCATCTGTAACGCATAATAGTCTTGTGTTTTTGTTGCAGCATCATTGCCAGTAAGACCTTAATCTTGCGTAAATACATTTATTATGGACATGATCAGACATACTTCACTGATTCTGAACCCAAATAAAAAATAGCGGGACCACATACATGGATACAATATACAGTTTACACATGGCTCAAGATTTGCACACAACCAAGTAAATTCGATTTCAAAATACCTGTGACAACAGTTCTCCAGCCTCAGATAGGTGATTGAAGCAAAACTCCATGTCATAAACATCATACGAACTATATTGAGGAGAAGGCAAAAACAAAAGTTCTGGATCAATCAGATTAGATGTATAATTATCTGCCAAGTTGGTTTCTTCCAACTGATCACAAACAAAAAATGCCAATTACAAGCAACACCTATTCCTTACTAATTCCAGAATTATTTTGATATTCAGGAGAAGAAAACGATCTAAATAGTACATGCAATGAAATTGATATACTTTCCACTTTGCACCCTTGAAAAGTACAGATTCATATCAAGTAGCTTATTGAGTTGTTCAAGCTCAATCATGGCACCTGCAATTCCATCCACTTATCTATTGTCATTTTCAACATTAAAGAAACATTCACGATCCTTTGCATCTAGGACTAACCTTGTTGTTGTTGAAGAGATGGAGGTAGAAGCTAACCTTGTTGTTGCTAACCCTGCAAGAACCACTAATTTCAAACCCCACAGAGAGGACAAAACTCAAACACCAAGCAATCAGAGCCGAACAACATGCAATCAGAAATGAGATTATGCAAAACCACCAATTCAAATCCCACAGAGACAGACCTCAAAACACATCATACAAATTAGAACCTCCACCCCATTAGTCAGTTTTGCTTCTTAAACTTCATTCCTTCTCAAAGTCATTCAAAATAAATACAATCAACCAAACCCACGCCAAAATCCACCTAATTAACCCCCATTCACATAATCACCCAACAAACCAACACCCCCAGATATCAAAATTCAACAAAAACAACCAAAATCCAACATGCAAATTAACAATTAACACAAACAAAACCAAAACCCATTAAGAAAATAAAACCAAAAACACAATTACCTTCAAAACAGCAGGTTTTGGCTGACAAACCATTAGGGAGGCTCTCAAGCTCAATAGCTCTCCTTGCAATTCGAATGGAGAGCTCCTTGTAAAGAAACTGAGCAGAGATGAGCAAGTTTTTCTCAGTGGGTTCAGACCCAAACTCCATCATGTACCTCAAGCTAACCCCAATCTGTTTTATTCCACCCCATTTCTGTACTTTCTTAATCAAAGCCATGGAGAAGGTCTCAGATAATTCTTGGCTGCCATGGCTGAACAGTAAGATGAAAGGGGTGAAGAGGAAATTTGATGGAGGAATTGAAAGCCCAGCATAGACAGAGAAGACCAACGGAGGTTACAAAGCAGAGGTTACCATGCGCAGAGTCAGTGAGTAACAGTTGTGGAAGAGAGACGCGGAGAGAGAAAGCTGCTCAAAGGAGATGAGAGGTGAGCAAGAGGTCGAACAGAGAAAGGCAAGCAAGAAGGAGATGTGAGGCGAGCAGAGAGGCGAGCACGAAGGAGATGAGAGGCGAGTTCTGTTGTGAATGGGGGGAGAGGAGAGATAAAAATTGCGAACCCAAAAACTTTGGGAGCGCCAAAATGCCCGCCAATTGACTATAGCGTTTTTATTTGCAAAGTCATTCAAAATTGACTTCTTATAGCATTGTTATAAAAAAATGCTATCCGCGAATGCTATCATGGAGTATTTGTGTTGTAGTGAGATAAAGTAGTTAAAATATTGATATATGACTATAAAATATGGATGATTTGGAAACATACATTCTTCACCCAGGGAGGTAAAGTAGCGCTGAACAGAAGAGTTTGGACTTTTGTTACATCCGGAACTTTGCCTGCAGGAGGAAATTGCTAATTATAATCCTACTAAATCATATTTCAACATCAACAGCTGCTATAAAGACACTTAGAGATTTGCATGATTTATTCAAAAATTCAGGGAAAACAGTAAACATTAGCAAAGTTAAAAACGATTGACTTACTTATGTAATAGAAATGTGCTACTAGCATGTCATACAATGGTCAGGTGTAAAGACTGCAGCTTTGAACACCTCCCACCTTAATAAAATCAGAAACATTATCCTATAGTGGGGAGGCCAGAAGACAATTGGTTACTTCATGATCAAGTGCTACACAACTTCTAAACTGAATACATGCTAACTAAGATACCTCATTATCTGCAAGTTCATAAAGAGCAAATGCAACATTGTGCTGCAGAAAACCATTCTTTGAGTCAATAAGCTTCAGTAATGGCACTAGACCACCATTGTGAGCAATGCCAGCTTGGTTATGTGAATCCTGGAAAACAGAAACCAAGAACAACACATTTACCTACTTGAGTTTTTTTTTGTTTTTCCCAGCAAACATGCACCTTAGCAATTCCTTAACAAAATGTTAATATAAAACTCAAAACAAGAGATTACATACTGGGCGTTATTTTTATTTTTTTTTGCGAAACTAGAAACTGCTTTACAAGAAAAGAGGTTCATTGCGAGAATCATTGTAATAGTATCAACCCTCCTAAAATAAAGATCATTGTACAAAATGTCAAGGAAATAACTAACCTGTGCCAATCGCCCCAATGCAAAAGCTGACATTTCCCCTAAGTTGCACGTCTGGAGACTGGAGCATCTCAATTAAAGGGCGAACAACTCCTCTCTGTACAATGTGAACCTGCAACAACCATAAAAATAAATCATTAAAGAAATATGGAAGGCAACTAGGGCAATGGTTTAGCTGTATGAATACTCATCTGATCCCAAAATCCATTATACAACAAGTTAGTTTTTTAATTGAATGAAGAAACACTTTCAATCAAAATGTCAATCCATTTACTAAACCAAAAGTAGTAGTATAAGTAGTAGTAGTAAGCAACCAGAGCAGCAGAATAAGCTTTTTCCTGCTTTTTTTATTTCAGAGCGTAGACTCCATGAAAGAAGGGGGCAATTTACCTTCAATGAACAATCACGTGCCCGTAGTGTATTTTACTCAGCTCCTCTTTTGCTGCCACCATTACATTGCTATCCAACATAGTTGGTAACTATTCAATCATCAAGTTCCACATGATTTTACACCAACGAAGAACTTCACCCAACGTTCCAAATCCCCCATCATGTCTCCTTTGGATCACTCTGTAAAGTTCACCTCCAGTCATATGTTTGAAGGGCAAAAGGAAGTGCTGATCTCTGTTGCATGGGTTCAATGGATCCATGGCAATCGCAAGAAAATCAATGGATAGGATCTAACAACCTCTATTGCTATCGCCAATGACATTCTTATGCCAATCACAAACGTTTTGTAGTCCTTGACACTGAAGGAACAAGATTGCTTGGAGAAGGAAACCTCGCAAACACCTTGAGAGAAGATGGTGGGTAATGGAGATGGTAGTAATGGAGATGGATGTAATGGATTTTCTGGTTGCCTTGTCGATGGAGGTAATGTATCTTCAGTTCTTGTGTCCCTCCTTGTGTTCCCTCACTTGTTGATCCATCTCACATAAGTTCATTTTCAGTATCTCTCGTATCCAGTTGAACATTTTCTTCCAATCTATCATATTTTTGCTAATTGTTTACTTCCAATGTTTTATCGAAAAGCAATGAACGAGCGGAAGGAAACATCATACTCCTTTAGAGACGGTGGTCCAACACAAGCTAACACGTCCCCTTTCTTATTGGCAAACACTTGGCTTAGAGGATCATTATCAATAGTGAGGTCAGTGGTACCCTGGGTTGAAGATCTTGCAAGGCGGCCTTTTTGCTTTAACTTGTTCCTTCAAAAGATATGAAAAATAAAATAAATCAGGACACAAAATATCAAACAACTACAAAGTAAATAAGAAATGTAATAAAAGACATCATTAGGCACATACCATATATAGTTCAAGCACCATGGCGGGGTTTTCCAATGCCGTTTCTCTCGTGTGAAGGAATCATATATCAGTGTGCTGTGACTAGTTCCCCATCAGGGGTTTTCCTCAACGCTATATACTTGGAAAGATTAGGTCTCAGCCTATATAGTTAAGATGGTTATTTATTGTTACTAGTCGCGTAGAAAGTCAATAGCCATTTCATACTCCACTTCTGAAGCACTTTTTGGCCAACCCCCCATAGCATACTTGAACCCTTTTTATTTTTGGCATTTTGGGCTCTAATTGCCTTCGCTTCAGGGTTCTCTCATAGTGAACAAACTCCTTCCAATCCTCATCTCTTACACCATTTGGAACATGATTATCTTGTTCCTCAATGGTAGAATACTTATCCAAATAGTCCTTCCTAAGATCTGCCTTGAACCTTCTGAAATATTCTGGCATTTTTAAATGCACACTCCTTTTCACATAATTTGGGATGTCGTATTCACGCTGCAAATAAGCCATTGAGATATAAGTTGACAATAAAATAAGACATTATGAAAATCAATGATGTAAAATCTCACCTTGAGGCCATTCCACACATCTTCTTTGTAGTTGTCAGTAACATGGTGCCAACCCTTGAATTTGATGGGCACAAGGGTTTCAACAAGCTTTCCAATGTGTTTATTGAAATTTCTAGCACTAGGTCCAACTGCTAAACCATGGACATTGAACTGTATGGTCTTTTTAACTTCATTGTCATCATTTGTAGATGTAGTGACATCATTGGTGGAGAGATTGCGCGAGTACTACCCATTTCTATCAATGACATTATAGATGTTAACCATTATCAAACAAAAAGAAATAAGAAACAACTATATACACTACATTTATAGATAGTTTCCTTCCACAACATATCACCACAATTAGATTTTTATAAAGCATTGGAAAAGCCAATCTGAATACTTAGCTACAAAGCTTTCCTTTCCCAACTCAAAAGTCAAAATAAGAAACAAA